>PVJD01009203.1:0-64825 GCA_004026545.1 Mormoops blainvillei | reverse complement strand
AAATTAAATAAAACTATGTCTTTAAAAATATTTTTGGCCTCTTAAAAATTAAAATCAGAGGTGTAGGTGCAATACTTTTAAAGACATTTTAAAGATAACTTATTCAGCAAGTATATTAATAATTTTAAGTAAAAATCAGAAACTTTATACAGAAATTCTCTTTTCTTATAGCTAAAACTGATTTAGTGGGAAATATATACCACAGGTGCAGTAACATGTGATACTATCCCTTTGGACTATAGTTTGGAGGCATGTATATTTATTTAAAAAAAATTTTTTTTGGTGATAATATGTTGGAAGTAAAACATCAGGATAAAGTATGACCCCATTATACTGTATTTTAAAATGTAAGTATAAAGATTCCTAGGAATAAATTTTTAAAAATATAAAAATATGTTAACAGTACAGATTGTTGAGTAGTGGAATTATGAATGATTTGCATATTTTTCTAATTTTTATTTATCTGCCCATTCTATAATAAATGTATAGTAATGTGTATATTTCCAAGCCCCCAAAATATTAGGTACATCATTGACATTGAACTGCAGATATGTTTGCACAGAGTATAAAAAAACTTTTTTATTTAAATTATTTTTAACTTCATACAAATGTATAAACATTTAATAATGTCTGTAAAGCAATAACTTTTTCTCCTTTTTTATTGAATTTATTGACTTTTAGATATTTATTTAGAATATGACATCTTCAGTTTACATCATCCCTTATTGTTTTCCTTTTCACATTTTAGTTCAGGTTCCATTTGGGATGTATTTCTGTGTATAATGTGAGGAAGGAGTCATTTTGTTATCTAGTTGATAAGCACCATTTATGGGAAAACTTTTATTTCACCCACTGCACTGAAGTGGATTTTTGCCACATTAGTGTACTTTATTGTTTGTGTATGTGTGTGTTTCTAGACTATGTTCTATTTCATTGCCATGTTCCTCTGCCATTTATCCAATTCCAAACTGTTTTACTTGCTGTAGCTTTATAGTATTGTTGATAGAGTAGGTTCTCCAATTTTTTTTTTTTGTGGTTCTTTTTCAAGAATGTTGTAGCTATTCTTGGTATTTTGTATTAAATTTTTCAGTTTGCACAGAAACAAATATGCTTGAGTAGTGATTACTGTCACATTGAATCTAGATTAATTGTGCAGAATTAACATACTCAGTAGTATTGAATTTTTCATTTGGTATCTCTCCATTTAGCCTTCTGTACGCTCATAAATATTTTTAGTCATCTTTGTAGAGGTCTTGAACACCTTTCATTGGATTTATTCCTTTATATTTCATTATTTGGGAGGAGATAAATTATAGAATCTTTAATCAATGAAATACTATACTGCAATAGAAAATTATTAGGGGTAGCCCTATCATATGGACAAATCTAAAAAAAAATAACTCAGCAAAACTACTTTTTCTTTATTTAAAAAAAAATTTATTATTGTTCAAGTACAGTTTTGTTCATTTTCCCCCACCAATCACCCTTCCACCCTCCCTCAACCCCACCCCCCCTCTTGACTTTGTCCATGAGTCCCCCATGTATGTTCCTTGACCACTCTTCCCGTGCTGGCCCCCCTCCACTCCCCCTCTCCTCTTTTCACTGTCAGTTTGTTCTTCACTTCAATGTCTCCAGTTACATTTAACATGCTTGTTTGTTCTGTTGATTAGTCTCCATTATAGGTGAAATCATATAGTTTTTCTCTTTTACTGCCTGGCTTATTTCACTTAGCATAATGCTCTCTAGTTCCATCCATGCTGTTGTGAATGGTAGGAGCTCCTTCTTTCTTTCTGTTGTGTAGTGTTCCATTGTGTTAAAGGTACCACAGTTTTTTGATCCAGTCTTTTACGGATAGGCACCTAGGTTACTTTGAACACTTGGCTATTATAAATCATGCTGCTATGAACATCGGGGTGCATAGCTTCTTTTGGATTGGTGTTTCTGGATTTTTAGGGTATAATCCCAGCAGTGGAATTCCTGGGTCAAAAGGGAGTTCCATTTTTAGTTTTCTGAGGTAATTCTGTACTGTTTTCCACAGTGGCTGCACCAGTCTGCATTCCTACCAACAGTGCACTAGAGTTCCCTTTTCTCCATATCTTCACCAGTACTTATTGTTTGTTGATTTGTTTATGACGGCCATTCTGACTGGTGTGAAGTGGTATCTCACTGTGGTTTTAATTTGCATCTCTCTGATGGCTAGTGATACTGAACATCCCTTCATATGTCTCTGGCCCCTGTTATGTCCTCCTTGGAGAAGTGTCTGTTCAGGTCCTTTGCCCATTTTTTAATTGGGTTGTCATCCTGGAGTGCAGTCCTGTGAGTTCTTTATATATTTTGGAGATGAAACCCTTGTCCAAGGTATCATTGGCAAATATATTTTCACATATGGTTGTTCCCTTTTCATTTTGCTGATGTTTTCTTTAGCCATGCAGAAACATCTTGTTTTGATGAAGTATCATTTGTTCATTCTTTCCTTTATGTCCTTTGCTCTAGGGGACGTAATTGGTGAAAATATTGCTCCGTGGAATATCTGAGATTTTCATGCCTATGCTCCCCTCTGGGACTTTTATAGTTTTGCAACTTATTTTTAAGTCTTTTATCCACCTTGAGTTTAATTTGTGTGTGGTATAAGTTGATGGTCCAGTTTTATTTTTTGCATGTAGCTGTCCAGGTCTCCCAACACCATTTGTGGAAGAGGCTATTTTTACTCCATTTGTGCTTTAGCCTCCTTTGTCGAATATTAATTGACCATAGAGACATGGGTTTATTTCTGGGTTCTCTGTTCTGTTACATTGATCTATCTCTCTGTTCTTATGCCACTACCAGACTGTTTTGATTACAACAGTATTGTAGTATAGTTTGATATTGGGTATTAGATCCCACCAACTTTGTTCTTCTTTCTTAAAATTGCTGTGGCTATTTGCAGTCATTTATGGTTTCATGTAAATTTTTGAAATGTTTGTTCCATATCTGTGGAATCTGTCTTTGGTATTTTAGTAGGCATTACATTAAATCTATAAATTGCTTTGGGTAGTATGGACATTTTGATGATGTTAATTCTTCCAATCCATGAAAATGCTATATGCTTCCATTTGTTTGTATCTTCCTTAATTTCTTCACTGCCGTGTAGTTTTCTTAGTACACATCTTTTACCTCCTTGGTAAGGTTTATTCCTAGGTACTTTATTTTTTTTGTTGTTGCTATAGCAAATGGGATTTTTTTCCTGATTTCTGCTTCTGACATTTCATTGTTGGTGTACAAAAATGCCTTCAATTTCTGAATATTGGCTTGGTATCTCACTGTTTTTCCAAACTCACTTACTAGGTTGAATAGTTTTTTAGCAGAGTCTATGGGATTTTCTATGTACACAATCATACCATCTGCAAACAATGATAGTTTTCCTTCCTCCTTTCCTATTTGGATGCCTTTTATTTCTTTTTCTTGTCATATTTCTGTGACTAGGATCTTCAATACTATGTTGAATAAAAGTGGTGAAAATGGACAACTTTGCCTTGTCCCAATCTTTGTGGGAAAGCTTTTAGTTTTTGCCCATTGAGTATGATGTTGGTTGTAGGTTTCTTGTATATGGCCTTTATTATGTTGAGGTATGATCCCTCTACTCCTGCTTTGCTGAGTGTTTTGATCATATATGGGTGCTTTACTTTCTCAATGCTTATTCTGCATCTATTGATATGATCATATGATTTTTGCCTTTCCTTTTGTTTATGTGATATATTACATTTATTGATTTGCAAATATTGTACCATCCTTGCATCCCTGGGATGAATCCCACTTGATCATGGTGGATGATCTTTTTAATGTGTTGCTAGATGTGGTTTGCCAAAATTTTGATGAGGATTTTAGCATCTATGTTCATCAGCAATATTAGCCTGTAGTTTTCTCTCTTTGTTGTGTCTTTATCTGGTTTTGGGATTAGGATGATGCTGGCCTCATAAAAAGAGTTTGGGAGTCTTCCTTCTTGGATATTTTGCAATAGTCTGAGAAGGACCAGGGTTAGCTCTTCCTTAAATGTTTTGTAGAATTCTCCTGGGAAACCATCCAGACCTGGGCTTTTGTGTGCTGGTAGTTTTTTGATTACTGCTTCAATTTCCCCAGCTGTCATTGGCCAGTTCAGGCTTTCTGCTTTTTCTTCATTCCGTTTTAGAAGATTATATTTTTCCAGGAATTTTTCCACTTCATCCAGGATTTCAAATTTCTTGGCATATAGTTGTTTGTAGTAATTTCTTACAATGCTTTCTATTTCTGTGGTATCAGTTGCAAATGCTCCTCTTTTCTCTCTGATTTTATTTATTTGTGTCCTCTCCCATTTTTATTGATGAGTCTGATTAAAGGCTTGTCGATTTTGTTTATCTTTTCAAAGAACCAGCTCCTGGATTTGTTCATTCTTTCGATTGTTCTGTTGGTCTCTATGTCATTTAATTCTGCTCTGATCTTGGCTATTTCCTTTCTTCTAATCACTCTGGGCTTTGTTTGTTGTTGTTTCACCATTCCTGTAGATGTAGGGTTAGGTTCTTTATTTGAAATGTCTCTATCTTTTTCAGGTAGGCTTGTATCGCTGTGAACTTCCCTCTCAGAACTGCCTTTGCTGTGTCCCATATGTTTTGGACAGTTTTGCGTTCATTTTCATTAATTTCCAGAAAGTTTTTGATTTCTTGCTTCATCTCATTATTAATCAATTCATTGTTTAATAGCATTGTTATTCAGTCTCCATAAGTTTGAGTGTTTTTGAGTTTTTTTGTTAAGGTTGGTTGTCAGTTTCAGGCCCTTGTAGTCCAAGAAATGCTTGATATGATTTCAGTTTTATGGAGTTTGTTGAGGCTTGTTTTGTGTCATATCATGTGGTCTGTGTTTGAAAATATCCCATGTGCATTTGAAGAGAATATGTATTTTGCTTCTTGGGGTGAAAGGTTCTATATATATATCCATTAAGTCCATTTGATCTAGGGCATTGTTCAATGCCACAATATCCTTGTTGATATTTTGTTTAGAAGATCTATCCATTTTTTATAGTGGGGTGTTAAAATCCCCTAGTATAAGTGTGTTACTGTCTATATCTTTCTTGAAGTCCTCCAAGATTTTCCTTATATATTTCAGTGTTCTTATGTTGGGTGCATATATATTTACAATGTTTATGTCTTCTTGATGGATTCTTCCCTAGAGTATTATGTAGTGTCCTTCAGTATCTCTTTTTATGGCTTTTCTTTTGAAGTCTCTCTTGTCTGATAAAATTATTGCTACTCTGGCTTTTTTTTCCCTGTCCATTTGCTTGTAATATTCTTTTCCAACCCTTCACTCTGAGTCTGTGTAGGTCTTTTTTTCTGAGGTGAGTCTCCTATAGCCAGCATATATGCCAGTCATGTTTTCTTATCCATTCAGGTGCCCTATGTCTTTTGATTGGAGCATTTAACCCATTTACATTAAGCTTACTATTGACAGGTACTTACTCATTTTTCCCTCTTTGTGTTTGTGTTCCTCTCTCTCTCTCTCTCTCTCTTTCTTCCTCTTCTCATAGTAGTCTCTTTAGCATCTACCTCTTACAGTGCTGGTTTGGTAAACATGTATTCTTTCAGCCTTCTTTTGTCTGGGAAATTCCTTAGTTCTCCTTTCATTGTAATTGAGAGCCTTGAGGGGTAGAGTAGTCTTGGTTGCAGGCCTTTGCTTTTCATTACTTGGAGTATTTCTTGCCATACCCTTCTGGCTTGTAGTGTTTCTGTGGAGAAATCAGCTGCTAGCCTTATCATTGCGCCCTTGGATGTTACTTCTTGTTCCTGCCTCGCTGCTTTTAAGATTCTCTCTTTGTTTTGAAAACTTGGCATTTTATTTATGATGTGTCTTGGAGTAGGCCTGTTTGGGTTCGTCTTGATTGGGTCCCTGTGCTTCCTCAACTTGCATGGTATTTTCCTTCTCCAGGTTCAGAAAGTTTTCTGTCATTATTTTTGAAACAGGGTTTCTATGCCTCACTCCTTTTCTTCTCCTTCTGGTATTCCTATGATTCGAATGTTGTTGCATTTCATGTTGCCTTGCATTTCCCTTAAGTATCTTCATATTCTTTGAGTCTTTTTTCGTGCAGCTGCTCTACCTGAGTATTTCTTTCTACCTTATCTTCCAGCTCACTAATTCCGTCCTCTGCTTCACCCAGCCTGCTTGTAATTCCTTCTAGTGTATTTTTTATTTCAGAAATTGTATTCTTCATTTCTCCCTGGTTCTTATTTAAGGTTTCTATTTCCTTTTTCATACTGCTGTATTTCTCATTCAGTTCCTTGTAGTCGACTGTGAGTTCCTTGAGCATCCTTATCACCTTTCTTTTCAGCAAAACTTTTTCTTATTGTTTACAGCTAGATTATAAAAATACAATTAATTTTCATGTTATACTTGTATCCAGAAAACTTGATAAATTTATTTAAGTCCAATAATTTATAAATTATTTTGAATTATCTATCTATCCAATCATGCCCCCCTGCTGAAATATCACTTCTATTTCTTCTTTCTAAGGAAAGAAATTAGTGAGGATCTCAATATAATGTTGAATAGATGTGTTATCAGACACCTTTTCCTTATTCCCATTGTCAGAGATAAGTCTTTCAGTGTTTCATAATTATGGTAATTACTGTAGGTTTCTAGTAGACATCCTGCTTTTAGCCATCTGCCTATGATGTTTCTTCTTTTAGTAATGTTAGAGTAGTTCTGGAAACACCATCACTTTTTTTTTTTTTTTGGCAGACTGAGAGAACTTGGCATATAATCAACTAGATTGCTTCAAAGCAGGAAGGTTGTGAATATATTAGCATTCTGTAATTTGGGACAGCAGTGATTGACTATGATAATAATTCATTTATCACTTCAGTGGCTTATTTGAGACTGGTCTACTGGTTAGGTCTGTTTTTCTTTAGTAGCAATTTTAAATTATAAATAATTATAATTGAATAATAAGAGATTATTTCTTTTAACATGTTTTCAATCATTATATATTTATTCGTTAAAATGTATAAAGTTTATTTCTCAGGGGAAAGTGCCACCAGTTTAATTTATTATTTAAGAATATTGGACAACTGTACTTAACAACAATAAAAAGGAATAGTGGAAATAATTAGTAATTGCGTATTTCATTCATTTCCCATGTAAAAGAAAAATAAGTAATTTTATGTATTAAGGGATCTTTTTAGTCCCACAAAGGAGAATGTGTCTAACACTATTCCCAGAACACCACAGCAACACATGTACATTGAACCACATTCTACTGTCTCTTGCCATTGTTATAGGAACTGCTGCATCCAATCTACATTCTCAGGAAAGGCATAGTTAGGGTAAATGCAGACTTTTTAGCCCAATCTCATAAAATTAAAATGTAACTATGAAAAAAGTAAACTTAAGACTTTAACAATAGTTTATAAAACTCATTAAGCTTATTATCTCTAGAGGTATAAAAGAATGAAAATATAAATAATTAAATTGTTTAGATAAATTATGAATGACAGGATCAATATATAATTAAGAGAAACTAGAATATTTATAATACATTCTAACTTTTGAAAAATTAAGAAAAGCAGCCATGCCACCTAATAAATCTCCTTGATTTATACACTCAGCAACAGTTCATTAGGTCTGACTAATAATGGCAATTTTATGTTTGTATCTGGGTATATCTCCCCTTTTTATGTGTACATAATATTTTAGAGCCAGTACTTATCTTGCTTTTTTTTTCCTTTAGTGCAGTGGTTCTGAAACTTAAGTCTTTATCAGAATCATGTGAAGAGTTTGTTAAAACACAGATTGCTGATTGCCAGAGCTAGATTTTAACTCAGTAAGTCTAGAGTAGGGCCTGAGATTTTGCCTTTCTAGCAAGTTCTCAGGTGATGCTAATCTTCTGGTCTCTGGACCACTTGAGAACCATGAACCATGGCTCTGTGAAACTTTTTAAAATATTTTTTTCAGTAGTTAATTCACCTCTCAGTAACTATTTAGGAATCTTAGACCTTCACTTCTTTAAAGTCTGCTAAAAACAGATTAAAATATTGTCACAAACATCTCTGAGCAAGAGAGGTTGGGAATTACAGAAGCTGGAGAACAGTAATCATTTTATAACTCCGATTTTCTACATGGACCTCAAACTCCCTTTTAGCCCAATAAACTACAAGTAAAAGAGAGTGAAGTTTTGGACTATAAATATATCCTTTAGGATAATGAGAAAGGACAGAGTTGGATTAAGGAGCTGAAAGAATTTAGGAGCTGAAAGAATCCAAATGAACCAACAAGAATGCTGATGTTCTTAGCTTCTAGGATAATATAATCATTTAATATATAATTATTTGCCAACTGTTCAACAAATAATTTTAAGTATCCACAGTTAGGTAGATAAGATGCTATCCACTGATAATAAACTAGTGAGCAAAATAAACATACTCCATGCCAAATGGAATGAACGGTCTACCTACAGAAACCAACATTAAACTAATAATTTTACAGATTCCTAGTGTTTTTTTTTCCTTAAAGTTCTGTAACCCTTTTTTGCTTACCAGGTATGGTCATGTGTAATCTGTGTGCTACAAAAACATACCTGGCAAGGGGGTGAACAGGAGGTAACAACATCGGCCCTAGTTCCACTAGGGCCTGGCACAAAACTGCAATCCCCTGGGAAATAGCAACTTTCTCTTTGAACAAGGAGTTGAGAACTAACCAAACCTTCAACTGTAGGGTTACAGCTGCTCACAGATATGCAGTTTCTACTTGGTCCTCCTTGAAGCTGTGCCTTTAAAAATCATTTGC
Source organism: Mormoops blainvillei (assembly GCA_004026545.1). Taxonomy (NCBI): domain Eukaryota; kingdom Metazoa; phylum Chordata; class Mammalia; order Chiroptera; family Mormoopidae; genus Mormoops; species Mormoops blainvillei. The sequence goes on along the minus strand of PVJD01009203.1, from coordinate 56,041 downwards.
TCAGATAAATATCTTTTTCTAGACTGGCATTAGGTCCTAATATTGTTGCTACCTATACTGCCATACCTCCTCATGAGTCTCACCATCCGCAATATACAATAGACTTACTATGCTGTCAAGTTCAACTGAGGGCTAGGGTGATAGGAATATTTATCTTTATTAAAATGTATTTATTTAGGCATCTTTAGTAAACATATCTTTATTAAAATATAGAGTTGAATGTCACAAAATACTAACAAGGAAGTAACTCGCTCTTTCCTCAAATCTGGGTTTCAACTGGGTCTTATGCCTATTCTGAATGCTCCTGTTTGATTCTGTGTACCTACAGCCCCAATACATCCTTCAAGGTCTTTTTCCCTCTAAACAGTTTTCTATTGGGGCCATACCAAAATACACAGATAAAGGCATAAATTAAAGACCTTTCTAAGTAGTTATCATGAAATTCGCCTCTAAGGTAAAAATTCATGGTTCACTTGGACTAAGAAATTACATGACAATAGTTTTTTATTCCTTTTCTTTAGGACTTCCTACCAGAACTCCTGAGGCAGCACCAGGCTTTTATAGGAATGAGATACCAGCTGTGAGACAGAGGAATCAAGTACATCATTTGCCAGGTGAAAGAGAAAATCTTTTATAAAGAAACAAGTTATTCATACCTCCTCAATTTTCTAGACTTAACAATTTGTATCAAAGCTTTATTCTTATTTGTTGTGCTAAAAACACAGTTCCCTCTTAATGAATGAAGACAAATTTCCCTGAAGCAATGGTTAAAACCAGAGACACTGACTTTATGAGAAGAAAAGCAGAAATTCCTAAGGGTTTTGTGAACAATTTTGAAATGTTCCATAGAATTTTGATAGTGTTATTTTCCTGCTCTGTGCCTGAATTATTTCATCAGGCCTGTAAGAAAATATGGAGGGACCAACAGAGAATTTAGGGAAAACATAAGAGCCAAAAAGTAAAGTAGTTTTGTAAAATTCTCCATAATTCTTCCTAACACAATTAAATATTTTCTGTGATCAGAAACAACTGTAATGATCATGGAAACTCCACAAAAGAATTGCCTGAAAGGAGCAATGTTCTCTCAAAAATAGTGAGCAGAAAGTAGTAAGGTCCTATAATCTAAATTTTATGCAGTCATTGAATATTTGATACTGCTCATAGGGACCAAATCATAATCAGACACAAGTTATGAAGTTTTCTTAGATTAGGAAACCATTACAAAATGGTTGTGACCAGATCTTCAACTTTAAAAAACTTGAATTACTGTCCTGACCAGCGTGGCTCAGTTGGTTGGACGTCATTACACAAAGCAAAAGGTTGCTAGTTCGATTCCTGATCAGGACATATACCTGGGTTGCGGGTTCAGTCCCCATGTTGGGCAGCATGTGAGAGGCAACCAGTCGATGTTTCTCTCTCACATCAATATTTCTCTCCCTCTATTTCTCCTGCTCTCTAGAAATGAATAAATAAAATCTTTTTTAAAAAATGCATTACTAGTGTTCTAGACCCCAAATAAATTCAGCAACCAAGAAACCTAAAGATAATACTAACCAACACTTTTCCAGACAGTAGTATTTATTTCTTATGTACTACAACTCTGTGATATGCCTTTTTCTGTGGAGAATTCCAGCTTAGTTACATTTGCTTGTATAGCCTATGACTTTATCCTGATATTCATTAATAAAATGAAAAAAATTATTAAAAATCATCAAAATTAAATTATGTGACATCCAAGCAATGAAAAAGTGAGAAGCTGCAGAGCCATGAACAGACAATATTTTAACCAAGAAATTCAAAAGAACTTAAGAAAAATAGTTTGCATGAAATATCAGAAACACAGTTTACCATTTAAGTTCCAGGAAAAACTGAATTTGAAAATAATTTTTAGTTTTTAGAGCCCATAAAAAACAAATTATCACCACGTTTTGAATTATTAAGCCTTGTTTGCTGAAAATGGTAATCAATATTGGTATAGCACTTTAAAACAAACATTTAATCCTGCAACAACCCTGTGTCATTGATATTACTCTCATTTTGTATGGATGGAGAAATTATGGCCAAGGAAAAAATTCTATAATTTGTCCAAGCTTATCCTACTAGTAAATGACTTAATTTGAACCGATCCAATTCTTCAGATTTCGGGGTCCTCTGACCTTGAATTACTTGATCTCCTATTTGTACTTAAAAAAAAAGAAGTGTGTATAAGAACTTAGTTCTCTCTAGGAGTTTATAATTCAAAATAGAAAAGAACAGAAATAAAATTTCATAATTATTTAATATTTGTTCATGTGACACTAAAGAAAGTCACTGATTTATTAACATCTAGATAGGAATAACATATTTTAAGATAGTAATAAAAGTAGTTGTAACATTAAGCATTTTCATGCTGGGGCAAATTCTAATAAAGATACCTCTTTGCCTGGCTATATCTTAGCCACTTCCAAAGAATGCAAAAAGGGAAAATGGCAACAAAATCATAGGCATGTATGTCTTTCAGGATTCCACCATGGTGTAATGACCCCCAAATATTTGTGTGCATGTGTGTGTATAAACATACCTATATACATACCAGGTGTTTTTTATCTTAGTTTCTGGCATAGGGAAGATAGAGACAAATGAAATTCATTACTATATTCAAACCAATCAAATTAATCTATAGATAAACTTTATAAACATTTTAATCTAAACTTTTATTTTAACTGTGTTAGATATATTTATTTTACAGAAGATACCTAGGCTACACAGGTAGCATCTAAATCGGGAAGACTGTGTTGCTTAGTGGAAAGGCTTTGGAATCAGAGAAATTTGAACTTACCCTGCCACTTTCTACCATTATAACTTTAGCCAAGTTTCTTAACCTTAACTGTGTGCTAGTGTCTAGAACACAGATTCTCAATAATTTATAGTAGTAGTTATTATAAAAGCAATAATGAATATTCATGACCTAAAGAGACTAAATTTTGTCTCCTTGACCACTTTAGATTTGCAAACATTAGTTATAGTTTATTCATAACAAAGTAGAAATCCATGGAAACCAAAAAATAAATCTAGTTTTTTCTAATCAAGAAACTAATAAAAAGCTTTAAATTAGAAGCTTTTGAACTTAGCTCTTTATGTTATTTCTCATTAAATTAGTAGCTGTATTCTGACTTACTCAGGGTTTATTCTGTTCCTAAAATTTTGATTCAATTGCAGAACCAAGGACCTGACTGAGACTTATCTGAAGCCAGTGTAACATCTGTCTGTTGAGCCAGGCTGCACTGTGTATCCATTGACTTTGAACTGAATTAAGAGTTAGGAAAAGGGCAAATAAATATACAGTTGATTGAATGAGACAATACAAAAAAGATACATGGAGTCCCCTAGGCAAAACCCTGTTGTAATACCTGAAGTTCTGTCGCTATTTAGGGCTGAAGATCAAAGACAGGGCTGAGCATATGATCCCTTCCGGGCACAGCTATCATAAGCCACCAGGCTATGCTGCCTTACTATAACAGCCTGAGTTTGGGAGGCAGAAGAATCTAGCAGTGGAGGTAAATAGTCCTGCAAAGGTCTGCAATCCGGTGCTGTTGTAGCTTGGCCATCACCTGATATTTGGCTCTTGAGTTCATAGATAGATATTAATATGTTTTTGCCATCAGTCAATCCTTTCACTTATTTGCATCATCTTTGGTCACTTAGGCCATCCTTCCTAGAAATTTCTAGGTAAGCCAGAAGGCGATAGATGTGATTAGGTAAGTGACTAACCCTATCTTTGGGGATGCTTTCCTTCACACTTTTTTAAACTCAGATTTAATGAGAAATATTTATATAGAATAAAATTCATCTTTTTAGTATACAGTTATGAATTATTTTTTCTGCTTTTATTTTTGTTTTTATTTCTAAACACATATGTCACAGTATGTTAAAGTAACAAGAGTTTTCTAACAGTTTGCTCAGAACCTAACAGGACTAGGATAATAAGAATCAAACACTTGCTGCAGCTATATCCCCTGCCTCACAGCTAGATTACCTGTGGTACAATTTGTTGTGTTATTGTCTGTGAGCCAAGACAGGCGGTTTTTCAAGGTGTGAAGGATTAACGATACTATTCTATGCCATGATGCACAACATGACAAAGAGATTTTTATAGAGAATAAGCTCATTATGAGTCAAGTGTGGGATGTCATCATTCTTAAAAATACAGTGGATTCTTAGGAAGAACTATTAGCAGATCAAAGAAATAAAAGTACTAGATTCAATTGGAGACCTTATCAAGTGTGCCGTTTTTAATCCTATGCATTCTATTTTAAGAAGGGCATGTTGCTCCGATAAATTTTTTTTTTTTTGGCATAGAACACCATAGAATAACAATTTTTTTCTTGCCAGCTAAGTTTGATAATGAAAACAATAGCTAATATTGAATGGTTGTTATATACCACACCATGCTAAGTACTTTACACATATTCCCTTAATTAATACTGACAAGATTCCTCTGAAGTGGGGACTATCATAATCCCCCATTTTACAGAGGAGGAGAAACATAATCTTCCTGAGATTAAGTAACTACTAGTCCAGGGTCTCTAGGCTGGCAAATAGTAGAGTCACGATTTGAATCCAGTTTACTTGTGTTCTTGATCACTGGGCTTCACTTCATTAAATATCAGGAAACTTGCCTTGGAGAAAAGCAGAAGTTTTTATGGAGCTTTACAGAGGGGGGAAAAGGCATCTAGCCTCTTATAATAGGGGCATTACTATCATTGTAGCTACCAACCTTCTATTCCTTATTAGAAAATGGAAATTAAATACAACTATGATGAAAAGATTTTAATTATTTAAAAAGTACCTGTTAATAATATATTTCTAACTAATCATAATAACCTTATGCTCAACAAAGTGGTACCTATATCTATATCTATAGCTAATGTAACAATAAAGGACAATATGGCACATCTTGTACGAAAAGTTTGAGATGCATCTCAGGAGGTACCTTTTGTGGAATGGTCATGAGTAAAAATCCCATATGTTGTTTAATGTTTGTAAAACCATAGAACATTTCTCAAAATGCGATCTGCTAGCCTCTTGGCATCAGTATCAGCTGCAACACTTTTTAAATACAAACTTCTGATGATCTGTTGAGTACCTGGAGGTGCCCCAAGTCTCTTCAGGTACTCTAAGATCTGGCATGTGAGAGCATGAATCATTTACTCCTTATTACTCCAGAGGTAAAAACTGGGACAGATTAGTAAATGATAATGGCAAGTAGTTTGAGCTCAAGAGAAGGAAATCATGTAGCAATTATAACAAACCCTAAATTGGAGTTTTTACAAAGTACCTTTGAAGGTTTCTGTTATGGAGCTATTTAAACAGGGTGTCAAGAATGTTGCAGGAGAATACTTGCATAGAGTGGATATTTGACCAGATGACCTCTAAAATTCCATTAAGCCAGGATTCTCCATCTTTCTTTTCTGTTCATTGTGCTAAGCCAGTGAGTAGTGAGAAGTCTGTATTTCCCATTTTCTCCCCTTTGGCTAACAATATGAAATGATAGTGTTGTGTATGCTTTAGCTTAGATAACAGCAAAAATGAAGAAATTCAGAGCTGCGCTCCCGGGGGCGCATTGCAAATGTTAATATGTATTGTTTCATTCTATACATTTCCAAGACTACTTGCCTCTAACTCCCTTTTGCCTCATACATTTTCCAACCCTAATTTCTCAAATGTTAATGTGTAACATATTACTCTATCACTCGAATATACTTTCTCAGTCTGCTTAGACCTCTTCAGAGTAACTTTTCACCTCTACCTTCTGGCTTTGCTGGGTTTTTTTTCCCCAACATTCATTGAAGAAATACTTATTGTACACCTACTCTATGCCAGTATTTTATTAGAAATTGAGAATACAATCTCTGTCATTGGAGAACTCCAAGTTTCAAGATGTTAGTGGATAATGGACAGTGAAAAAAAAACAAGTATAATAAAATGTGTTAAGTATAATGGAGATGTGCACAGGTGCTATGAACATTAAGATAATAGCACCATATAAGCCTTAAGTTTGAGGCTGTCATCAGAAAGGAAGTGATTTTTTTTTTTAGCTGTCTCTAACTAAGGATGACTAGGAGTTTACTAGTTGAACAAGGAAAGAGGAGGATCATTCTACACATAGATAACAGAAGACCATTATTAGTGTTGTTGAAGAAGTTCCCTAATTAATCCTGTTATGGTAGAATGAGTGCCCAGAGGGCAAATAAAGGCAGGGCCCTCACCATTGCAATCTAACAAGAACTTAGTACAGGAGGCTAGAAGCAAAAGGTCACCCACTGACCCCGGTCACCCTGAGCCTAGTTCCATAAAGTTGCCAGGCATCCGACAACAAGATAGTGTAGGAGGTGGGGAAGCCCTTGAAAGTCTGTGTGTATCATCTCCACCGGCTGGGAAAAGGAAAACCTGGAGACTGTGTGTTCATCCCAAGGCCTGGAAGGCAGAAGGGGCGGGGAACTGCAGTGCCCAAAGAAAAGCCTATGAACAACTTCAGTTAACTGTCTGCCTCCTGTCACACACACAAAATGAATAGAGTCTAGAGTAAGATAAGGATTCAGGCTAACAGATCCCCACTCATACCTATGTTTGGATAGTCACATCTTCCCAGGGGAAGCTGGTACCACCTTTACCTGTCAATTAATATATAACTTCTTCACCCCTACCCTGCCAATTATGTAAGTCCTCACAACGAAGGACTCTCTTTTGGCCACCTGGCCTCTGGCCACCCAGATGCTGGCCACCTGCCCTCTGGCCATTCTTGCTTTTGCTTTGCTATTAGAATTTAGCATTAATAAACTTTACTTGCATGCTAATAGGCTCGCTGACCTGTAACTCTTTTCTGCATTGGTGAGAAGAACCGAGTTTCTGGGAGTTTCTCCTGTAACAATCCCATCATCTAATTCCCCTTCCCTCCCCATTACACAATTGAGGATGGGTTGGTTTTCAGGTAGGAAGCAGTATAAAGGAAGCCAAAAAAGGTAAGTGGCAAAGTAGAAGGGGGGAATCCCCCAAAGTGAAGCAGATTTGAGAGCCAGTGTAAGAAGGACTGTAGTTCGCCAGCTTGAGATGAGTTTTCCATTTAAATAGTGGGGAATGTGGTCACTGTCCTGCTGTGTGCATCCAGGCTTATTGACCAATAGGCAGGGACTGTTGGCACTCTTTTTAAAAGCATCTTTGTAATCCATTTTTGAAATAATTAATACTATATAGATATGTTGAAGCACCCTATTTAAAAACAAAACAGAAACAAAAGAAATTATAAAACATATCTTTAAATTATAAAAAATTAGCTCCTATTTTAAAAATTAAATGAAAGGCTCTGGCTGAGTGCTCAGTTGGTTAGAGCATAGTCCTGATATGCCAAGGCTGTAGGTTCGATGCCCAGTCAGGGCACCTAACGATTAACCAAGGAATGCATAAATAACTGGAACAACAAATCGATCTCCTTCTCGCTTAAAAAGATCAACAAATTAAAAAAAAATTAAAGATTATTTTAAATAGTAAGTGTCCCACTTTAATTTTTTAATTATGAATTATGGATCAATTTTTAAAATATGCTTTATTTGCAACCTGTTATAAAGTATAATTATTACATATATTTATATAGTTTGCCATATTTTGATATAAATAACATCTTTTTGTTTGTGCTACTAATTTTAAACCCAAATAACTAAAATTTGATTTATTGATTTACTCTTAATCTTGAATTATTTCCTGATGCCAGTAGAGAAAACTGCCTATTCTTATTTTTATTAGAATTATAGTATTTAGTTTCATTTGATAAGTAGTTTAGGATGGCGTATTATAGTTAGCAAACTACAGCCCATAGGCTAAATTCAGCTTACCACCTATTTTGGTATGACTTGTAAATTAATAGGTTTTAAATTTTTAAGTGGTTAGAAAATATCAGAAGTAATATTTTATGACACAAGAAAAGTACATTTAGACTTATATTTAGGTTTTATAAAACCTATTATAAAATATGTTCCAATTATATTTCAGCTGAAACATTAGAAATAATATCAGGAATGTTAGTTGATGTATAAGAAGACTAAGCTGCCAATTGATGAAGTGATTCTTTTCAAAGCTGTATTTCTAGGTGGTAAACAATTCAGAAATTTGTAAGCCATGTTTTCAGATTTTAAATTGAATATTCTTTGTACTATATTATCTGGCATTTTTATTTTAAAATAACTTTACTAGTTGTAAAAAATCACTCATTGGAAAGTATAAATTAGCCCGGGCTGGTGTGGCTCAGTGGACTGAGTGCCAGCTTGCGAACCAAAGGGCACATGACTGGACTGCAGGCCAGGTTCCCAGTAGAGGGTGTGTGAGAGACAACCACGCATTGACGTTTCTCTCCCTCTTCCTCCTTCCTTTTCCCTCTCTCTAAGAAATGGATAAATAAAAATTTTTTAAAGAGTATAAATTAATTGGTAGTTTTAATTTGAGTATTAATGTATTGACAGAAAAGATTTCTAACCTGATTTTCCCTAATTCATTGCTCTATATGATAACATGCATTCCAGTTAAATATTTTTATGGGATGCCTAATTTTTATTAACAGATAAATAATGAATAATTTTTTCAATAAATTGCAGTTTTCTTGGTTTACTCAAACACTTTCTGATAGCTTGATTTATATAATGTAATTAAATTTATTTTCAAATATTTTGTATTTTCAAGATTTTCTTATCTATTAAATTTAACATTATAGGGTTCAATAGTGAAGTCATTTCACCTGCCGTAGGCATAGCAAAGTTTCCTTGACTACTTGTTTGTAATTGAATTTTCTTTCTATTTCAAAAAATTGTTGACAAAGTTCATCAGTTTTACCCTTATCATTATTTATGATATAACCTAATACATTTATTGCAATACTTCTTTACCTATTAGAGTTCAGCTGGTTAAAGTGTCATCCCAATACACTGGTTGCAGGTTCAATCCCCAGTCAGGGCACAAACAAGAATCAACCAATGAATACATAAATAAGTGGAACAACAAATCCATGTCTGTTTGTCTGTTTGTCTGCCTCTCTCTCTCCCTCTTCCCGATCCCACTCCCCTCTCTAAAATCAGTAAAAAAAAAAAGAGAGAGAGAGAGAGAAAAAGAATAACTCCATACTACATGTGAAAAAAAAACTATGCAAAGAAACACTTAAATATTTACTGTAAGAACAATTACTTTTCTCATGTTTCTGTTTGCATATTAAGTATTTACTACTCAGTGGCAACAAACTAACATTGAACAATATTTCTGCTTCCATACATGCTCACTCAATATAATGTTTATCAGGATTTTAATAATTATATTGTAAGACATACTGTTCCCCCACATTCCTCTTTAATTTTATGTAATTAACAACTGCCTTTTTCCTTTTTCTGTTGTTTCAGTTAAAGGATCAAGAAAGTTAAGTCTGCCAACAGATCTTAAGGCTGATCTTGGTACGGTAGGCAAAAGCCAACAATTTTAAGTTTTCTTACATTCATTTGGCTGAACATTTTTACTAATCAGTCCATGAATAACACAAGTTTCCTGGATGGCAGTGTTTGATGTCTTTCCAAAAGGCTTTTTAAAAATCACCATACAGTTCTGTTGGCAGCATTCAACATTGTGTTTAATAATCATTTTACAAAATTATGTTTTATAAATCATTACACACCAAGGTATATAATGTTTTGTTTTCTTTTTATCATGAAAATGTTTTTAAACATTAAATAGTCACACATATGGGTCCTTTGTGACTGTTATCATGTAAATGGGCATCATTTTTTTCTGGAATTATTTTTCTTATTTTTATGTCAGTATCATTTAGAAATAATGCTACTTAAAAAAGTCTGACACATAAAAGAATGGAGCTTTGGTCATTTTTTTTTATTCTAGGGAAGTTATAGAAAACTTGGTTCACTTTTAGTTTATTCTTCGTGGTGGTCACAGCCTTGTTCATGATTCTAATGCTGAAATAAATATGGCTTAATTAAAAAGATCTTCATATAGTTTTATTTTAGAGCTTTTATCTCTTTTTTCCAACATGGTTTTTCTTTTTTGAAATTTAATTGAGTTACCTTTTTTTCCATCTCCTTTATTCTGATTCAAAGTCATATCATTGAATCCTAGTAATGTCATGGTTAAAATAACGAAAATACAATAATTGGTCTTTGCATTGTTCTTAAGAATTTACAGAGTTGTTTCACATATGCTGTTACCAAATTGTAGATTTAGGATTTGAACATAGAACGTGGTACCCAAAGTTTATGGAGCAGAGTCACATACTTCATCTCATTGTATTAAATAACTGTTAGATAAATAGTTCATTAAATTTAAAATCTAATTACATAAAAATTTTATATGAATTCAGTTAAATTAGGTATAGTATTTTTACAGACCTTAGAACAAATTTAATCCTCACAGTTGCTAGATTCTTTTTTAAAATTTATTGTTGTTCAGTTTTTTACAATGCTACTCTGATGAAGTACACTAATTATCATTAGCTCAATAATATTATTATTAGTTCAATAAATAAATTATTAAGTTAATTAGTACTTTACTAGTGAAACTGATGTCAAAGGAAGAATCAACATTATAGTTTCATTTTTTGACCTCCTACTATGTGTCAGGACATAATACTTTGTGATATGCACATATTATCTGAGATAAGGTAGGTGATACTGTTCCCACTTTACAAGTGAGTAACTTAAGGCTATGAAAAATTTAAATTTGCTTATAGTCACACAACTAGTAGCAAAACTGTATTTAAATCAAGTACATATCATTGCGAATTTATAACCTTATAACTACCTATCATTTTGTGTAGCATGTACTGTGACAAATGTCAAATGAAGACTGTTTAACACTTTTCTCTAGAAAACCATGCATTCTGATATTCACATAATTTCTACGACCATAATATTTTGTTCTAGAATGTTGAAAAGGAAAAACAAAAAAGAAAGAAAATTTCTAGCCCACTTTTATATCTTTGGAAGTAGCAAAGAAATTTTAGTTATAATTCTAATCTGGAGGTTAGTTAGGCATAGTTGTTATTAATAAACATATTAATAAGCAATACCAATATCAGTTTCACCATGACTCCAATTATCTCCCAATTGCTTCATTCTCAGTATTTTCATACATATTTTAAGCAAAGATGAATTATGAAAACTCAGATATACATAAAAGATAAAACAATCATGTGTACATTACTAAAGGATAATTTGCACTTAAAAGGAGTCATAATAAAATTTTATTAAATCTCTATTTCTAAATATATAATCAATGTAATTTTATTTTTAAAACTTGTTTCCCACAATTTCCAGGAAAAAAAATTATAAGACTTCTGAAAGAGGATAATGTCTGTATGTATGAAAATTCTTCCAGTGTAAAACCTTGGTATAAAATATACCTTGGGCTGCTTGTAACATTCCTTAGGAAGATATACAATAGTGTATACTCCACTAATAAAGGAGAAAGATGTTTAAGAAGCTATTGTAGTAAGCCAAATGAGGGCCTGAAATAGGATAACAATGAAAATGAACAGCAGAGAAGGAATTTACTGATGCAGAATTGGGAACAGTGAGAGAAGAGAGCATAAGAAGAGTCAAGGATGACTAGAATGTTGAGAATAACTCTCATGGAGAATACCTGATTTGAAAGGAAAGGAAAATAATTTTGAGTTGCTATAGGGACATCCATGTTAACTATCAGTGAATAATTAGAAATGTAGTGCTGCAGTGTAGGGGGCAATCTCAAGCCCAAATTAATAAATAACATTCACCTATCTAAAGGTATTAGTAACTGTGTATATGAGCTATTCACTAAAAACAAATGTTGGTACTAATAGAACTTTTTTGTTACAACAATCCTTAACAAGAGTAGTATCACAGTAACAATAAAATAATAGTAATAACAGTAAAAACCTTATACACTGGTCACATGCAGTTAGAAACTTTAAGTAGTTAGCATTTTATGGTAACAGGAATAGTATAATAACAATAAATTAATAATAATAACAATGAAACCTCATACATTGCCCACTTACACAGTTAGAACCATTTAAGTAACTGCCAGATTCATGAGAAATTGTTTTATAAGTAACATTTTTATATTTAATGAAAAACTATCTTTTCATTTTTAACAAAAAATACAGACATTTCTGTTTCCTAATAAACTCGATTTTTAAGATTAAAAACCTAAAAATGAATTAATTTGATAAAATTCAAACCTTGCTGGCAGATAACATTGTGGATATAATGTTACATATACATCACAGATTACTACAAATGAAGCACATATACCCATGAGATCTGAAAAACACAAATCTACTATATAGCATGATACCCAGCTAATGAAGAGATGCATGGAGAAGGACAAGTAGTGAGTACTTCATTTATGTAATTGTAGAACTACTGTTAAACAACAGAGGCAAATATGATTATAAAACAGAACGTAAACTTAAAATTCATAATATAGAAATAATGGTGTAATTTCAAAATTGAGAGATGGAAGCTAGCAAGGGGGTAAAAGTTGCCAACAAAAGATTGAATGATTCTGTAGCCAATTTGGTGGTTAGCTGATGCTGAATTAAGAGCAGAAACAGCCCCGACCAGTGTGATTCAGCTGGTTGGGCATCATCCCATAAACTGAAAGGTCGCATGTTCAATTCCTGTCAAGAAACATGCCTGGGTTGGGGATTTAGTCCCTGGTCAGGCACCTGCAAGAGGCAACTGATCAATGTTTCACTCTCACATTGATGTCTCTCTCCCTATCTTGCTCCCTCTCTTCCCCTCTCTCTAAAAATAACTAACTAAAATCTTTTAAGAAAAGAGCAAAGACAAATAAGAGAAGAGAAATTATACTAATTTTACTTTCTGTAAGGTGAAAGCAATTGATATCATGCATAGATAACAACTCAAGGAGTAAAGAATTAAGAATATATCTTCAAGGTAACTACTTGAATAAAATTAAAACACCCAGAACTTAAAAAATTACATACATATAAAATAAGAAAATACAGACCATATAGTGCAAGTGATTACAGAAAGCATTAAAAAAGAAAAGGAACTTCCAGTCAAGATGGAAGCATAGGTAAACATGCCTTGCCTCTTTGCACAATAACCTCAAAATTACAGTGAAACTGTAGAACAACCATCACTCAGGACCACCAGTTATCGAACAGAATGGAGGTCTGACAACTACGAAATTAAAGAAACCACATCTATCCAGACTGGTAGGAGGGGCAGAGATGCAGAATGGACTAGTCCCACACCATGTGCAGTGGATAAAAATTCAGGAGGGATATCTCAGAAGAGAGGAATCCCTGCCCCACACCACATCCCCCAGCCCAGGGTTCCAGTGCCAGGAAGATAAATCCCCGTAACTTATGGCTGCAAAAACCAGTGGGGACTGAGTCAGTGGAAGAAACTTCCTGGAGTCCCAAGTAGTCCCTCTTAAAACCCACACACAGACTTAGAGTCACTCCCTCTGAACTCCAACCCCGGGGTAGCAGCTTAAAAGGCACCACTGGCATATAGGGAGGAACTAAAGTGTCTGGCATCAAGGCAAGAACTGGGGGACAGCTTTGTCCCTCACAGAAAGGTGGACAGAGGTCATTTTCTCTTTTCTGAACCCTCCACAGGGCCACAAAACCAGCAGGCAGGTGCCATATCTGAGACTCCATCATCCTGGCTAACTGTTTGCCCCACCCTAGAGATCCCCTGAAGCTCTATCCTACCCAACTTACAGGCCCACCCAAGCTCTCAACAGTGACGTTTCCATATGAATGTCTGGTCTTGACTAATGTTTCACAACTTCCTAAATCCTCTCAAACAAGCAACAGCCCGCCTCAATGAGGCCCACACCCTATACTTCTTGCTAAGTGGTCTTGGGCCCAGCACTAGCACCAGCCAACCTAGATTCACAGCTTGGCTTGACCTGGGAATCTCCAGGCCCAGCACAAGTAACAGTATCTCAGATTTCTTCATAGCTCATGCAGGGTGGCCCTGGGCAGAACACAGGTGGAGGCTGACTTTGACCTGCACTAGCTGCAAAGCTTCAGAGCCTGCATACCCAGTGGACAGCTACAGACCACATCAGAGCACCACCACTCTGCCCCTGCACAGCTGATACTGCACAGAGGGCAGAGGTTGGTGGTCAGCCATCACAGCCAGTCCTTGCAGCTGACTGGCCTGTGTAAATCGCCCCCATTGACCTGCCAACAGCAATCAAGGCTCAACCACAAGAAGAGGGTGTACTCAGCCTATATGAAGAGTGCACCTTGAGCATCTAGCTTAGATGATAGGAGAGGCTGTGCCACTGGACCCTACAGGACACCTACTACATTAGACCACAGTACCAAGACAGAGTCATAGCAACTCTACCTAATACACAGAAATAAACACAGGGAAGCTGCCAAAATGGGAAGACAAAGAAGTATGGCTCAAATGAAAGAACAGATCAAAACTCCAGAAAAAGAGCTAAATGAAATGGAGATAAGCAATCTGTCAGATGCAGAGTTGAAAACACTGGTTATAAAGATGCTCAAGGAACTTAGTGAGGACCTAAACAGCATAAAAAAGATCCAGTCAGGAATGAAGCATATATTACTGAAATAAAGAACAATTTACAAGGAAACTGCAGTAGAGTGGATGAAGCTAAGAATCAATCAATGATTTGGAACATAAGGAAGCAAAAAAACAACAATCTGAACAAGAAAAAAAGAATCCAAAAACATGAGGATAGTGCAAGCAACCTCTGGGACAACTTCAAGCATTCCAACATTCACATCATAGGGGTGCCAGAAGGAGAACAGAAAGAGCAAGAAATTGGAAATCTATTTGGAAAAATAGTGAAAGAAAACTTCCCTAATTTGGTGAAGGAAATAGACATGCAAGTCCAGGAAGCACAGAGAGTCCCAAACTAGATGGATGAACAATGGTTGGGGGATTGCCTGAGGGAGTGGGGGGTACTGGGTTGGGGACTAGGGTAAAGAGGGAAAAGTTGGGACAACTGTAACAACATAATCAATAAAATATAATTAAACAATTTAAAAAATAAATGAAAGCAGAATGGAACAGAGCCCATTTGTTAACTTACTAGAGTCATCAAATTCTCTGCTCTGAGCCTGTCATGGTGGCCCTGACCCCAGCTTTCTACCTTTGGAAAATACCAAGAATGTTGTCCCTCCAACAGTTTTTACTAGAGCCAATCACTTGTCATGCCTGGAAGAGGGATCATCCTCAAATTACTCTTAGCCACAAAGTTCACATCTATAAGAAGAATGGGAGCCAGTGTGTGAAACCTCATGAACTCCAGGATCATGATGGATACATCACAGGTATTGACCAGGCTGTCATGCACAATCACATTACCCTTTGCAGTAGTCAGAAAGATGGTGTCTGGACACTAACCCCGGTGATCTTGATAATTAATCATGCACCCAGTTTTATGAAGCCATCATTGTAGAGAACAAATTTGTGGATTGTGAAAAGCACAATCCATTTCTGTTTGTTATCTGAGTATGACAATGAAAAGTGGGTAAGCAACCACATTAAAAAGCAAATTCAAGTTTTCATTTTGGATTGCCATCCCAACAATTTGTGCTGGAAATAGGATGGTATGACTGCAAATGAAGAACGCTTCTGCGTACATTAAAGAAGTGGATGAAAAGCCAACCAGTATGACACAGGACAGCAGGATGCACTTTGGTTAGCTCGTGACAGAGTTTGGTGGCATTGGAAAATAGATCCCAGGTTCAGTTTCTCCTCCAGCAGGAGCTCTGGCCCAACTGGGTAAGCCATGACAGCACTATGTCCATCGTTGATGCCTCAGTGTTCAGATTTCAGTCTGAAAACGGAATTTCTGCTATCCCTGAGTATATTATTTGCCTCATAGGACAGTGCTATAACTGCTGGCTATGACTGCTGCCCAGTGCTCTTTAACTAAAACAACATGGCTGCTTGACCTTAGTCTCCAAAATAGACATTCCAAAACATTGTACCCAGCACAACATGTTAATCATGGAACACATCCGCAACATGGACAAGAGTCACAACTGAGGACCACAGTACAGTCTCAGAGATGCTGCACCACAATAGCATCACTCAAGTACCTATGCATTAGGTGGATAAGAAAGATTATTGGATATTTTATCCTACAGGAACTGATGGAACAATGATATTTTGGAATTTAACTCCTTAGAATCTTCTGTCTGGGGCCTTCAAATGATATGAAACTGAGTAAACCTCTGTTACCCAGCATGACAAAGTACAACTGATTGCAGCTCTGCCATTTGTATGATAGTGAGGGAAACCAACCATAAGGAAACACTGAAAAAAGATATCATGCAAATATCATTTGTGTGTTTTGTTTAAATATTATTAGGGAAAGTGTTGAATTTTTAAAGCAGTAGTCTTTTAATTTGTTTTGCTGTTTCATTACATTTATTTATTTATTTGTTTGTTTGTTTATTTATTTTTAGAGAAAGGGGAAGGGAGGAAGAAAGAGGAGAGAAACACTGATGCATGAGAGAAACAATAATCAGTTGCCTGTTGCAAATCCCCAACCAGGTACTTGGCCTGCAACGCAGTCATGTGCCCTGACAGGGAATTGAATGAGCAACCTTTTGGTTTGCGGAATGACACCAAACCCACTGAGCCACACCAATCAGGACTCATTCCATTCTTGAGCAAAACTTCCCCTTAAGCACTACATTACAGAAAAATATCACATTAATTTAAGGGGGGTGGGGTGGGGTGGGATGGGATATAAATTGTCTCCCAGAAAATTATGCAAAAATACTAAATGTGATTTTTAAAATAACAGAACTAAGATGAGATGTCTCTCATGTTGATAGCTATAACCAAAATAATTCACTTTTTATAAGAAGAAGGCTTTCAGCATGGATCACAGACAAAATTCAATGAGAAACTTGTAAGGCAGCAATTCAAAAAGGTTAGTAGTAGGACATAGGCAACTAATGTTGCCTATTTAATTCTATTCAATAGCATTTTATTCAGTTCTATTTATTTAGTTTTAGAAAAACTAAAACAGGAGTTATGATGTTAATATCAAAATTGAATTCAAGGCAAAATACATTAAACTAGAAAAGTGCTTTATTTACAGTGATAAAGTGTGCTATCCACAAAGACACTGTTTTATTATAAATTTTTATAAACCAAATAATATAGGGTTAACAGTTGTATGTCATAACTATAGAAATATAAGAAACAAGAAGAAATAAACAAATGCAATAATAATAGATTTTAACATAATTTAAAGACAACTCAAGAAGAAAAAAAATAAGAAAGACCACAGAGGAGCAAAGAATCATAATTTACATGGAAGATTTATTTAATAGATCTTGACTTTGTACATTGAAATGTTATTTTCAAGTAATAAAAAATTTACAAAATTTAAACTTACATTAAATGCACAAAGGAAATCTCAGTATTTAAAAGTAAAATAAAACAAATCACATTCTTTAATCACAAATTAATAGCTAAGAAATTAGTAAAAAGTAGAAAGAGACTTTAAAACCTCAAACAACTTCTGGGCCTGGTTTCTGACTTACTAGATCAGGAGCTAGATTTTTTTTATATCCCAAATAAAATCACAGATCATGATCACTGAATATTATAGACTAGGGATCTATAAAAGTAGTTAGCAACTACAATACTATTTACTCAGATTAGAGAACAAAGAAGGGTAGCTAGAAAAAAAAAATCCAAACTACATAAAGATCTCTAATCCTAAGAAAGAAAACAAAATATTAACTACTACAGTTCATTCCAAATTAAAATAGTTTTATTAAAAGAATACAAAAACTTCAAAAATAAGACTTTTTAGGATTCTCAGTGATGAAAAATAACAATTTTTCTTTTAAATTAAGAAATTATGAAGCCAAAAACAGCAGAAATTTAAAAAACAAGGAAAAATCTTGGATAATAATCAATGGATGAATGAATAGGGTCTATCAATAAAGATACAGAAATTATAAAAAGGAACCAAGAAGAAAATTTGGAGCTAAAAATTACAAGTAGCTAAAATGAAAATTTCAGTGGAGATTCAACAGCAGCTTTGAGCAGACAGAAAAAATTGGCCTACTTTAAAATAGTGCAATTGAAATTACTGACTTAGAGAACCAAAAAGAAAATGAACAGAAACTAAGAGACTTGTGAAACACCATCAAATATACTAACATATTATAGGTGTACCAGAAGGAGAGGAGAAAGACCAAAGGGGAAGAAAGAATATTTGAAGAAATGTTGGCTGAAAACTTCTAAACTTGAGGAAAGATGTGAATCTACACATCCAAGAAATTTGATGAATTCCACATATGAAAAACTCGTGGAGACCCACACTGGGATATACAATTAAACTTTACAAAGAGGATTTTTTAGGCACCATGAGAGAAGTGACTCATCATGTATAAGGGATCCTCAATAATATTCATAGCCAATTTCACATCAGAAACCAAAGAGGCCACAAGGCAGTGCTGAAAGAAAATTAAAACTGTCAATAAAGAAGTCTATATCTATACCTGAAACTAATACAAAATAAAATTGAAAAGAAAAAAATATATATCTTGCAAAATTTTCCTTCAAAAATTAAAATTAAGACATTCTCAGGTAGACAAAGCAAAGAGAGTTGATCACTATTAGACCCTCCCTACCAAAAATACTAAAGGGAGTCCCGCATATTGAAATGAAAGGACACTAAGCAGTAACTTTAAACCATATACTGAAAAAAGAATACTGGTAAATGTGACTACATAGGCAGACATAAAAGCCAGTAGTATTATATTTTTGTTTTTGTTTTTTAGTATTATATTTTTGTTTTTAACTCCTCTTTTTTTCTCCAACATGTTTTAAGAGACAAATTAATAAAACAATAATTATAAATCCTTCTTACTGTGCATGCAGTATAAAATGATAAGATAGCAACAGCATAAGGGAAGGTGATGGAGCTGTATAGGAGCAGAATTTTGTATGCTATTGAAGCTAAGTTGGTATCAGTTCAAAATAGAACGTTATAAACTTAGGATGTGGATTGTCATCACCAAAGTAACTATTAGGAAAATAACTAAAATATGTACAGAACAGGAAATATGGAGAAATAAAGACATACAAGGGAAAAATAAACAAAAAGGTGAAATTGGAGCAACTCAGGAACAACAAAAGATACACTTCTAGAAAAACAAAAATGGCAGAAGTGCTTCCTTATTGGTGATTACTTTAAATATAAAAAATTAAACTCACCAATTAAAAGACAGATTGGCAGAGTAGACTAAGAATACATAATCAAATGTATGTTGTCTACCAGAAACTCATTTTAGATTAAAACATACAAGTAGGTTGAAATTAAAAGGATGGAAAAAGAAACTCCATACAAACTATAACCAAAAGGGAGTTTAGGTAGCAATATTAGTATCACACAAAGTATACTTTAAGTAAAAAACTGTTATAAGAGACAAAGAACAGCATTACATATTGGCAAAAGGATCAATCTGGTGAGAAGACATAACAATTATAAACAAATATGTACCAAATAGCAGAACCCAAAATATATGAAGTAAACATTGACAAAATTGAAAAAAGAATTATACATTTCTACAGTAATAGTTGGAGATATCAGTAGCCTGCTTTTATTAATGGATAGAATGGGAAGACCTAGATGGGAAGTCAAAAAGGAAATAGAGGCCTTGAATGGCACTAGAAACCAACTAGCCTTAAAGACTTATGTAAAGTACTCTTCACAATAATAGAATACATATTCTTCTCAGTGTACACAGAACAGTCTCTAGGATAGAACACATTTTAGGACACAACATAAGTTTCAATAAATTTAAAAAGTTTAAATCACACAAAATTTTCTCTATAACTACAATGAAATGAACTAGAAATCAGAAGTTCACTGGAAAATTCACAAAATTTAAAAATTAAACAGCACTTTTAAACCAATGGGTCAAAAAGGAAATCACAAAAGAAATTCAAGATTTTTTTTAAACAAAACAAAAAGCAAAATTTATAGCTGTAAATGCCTATATTAAAAAGAAAATCAAATCAGTAACCTAACTCTACACCTTAACAAACTAGAAAAGAGCAAATTAAACCCAAAGCTAGCAGGAGGAAATAATAAAGATAAGAGAGAAGAGAAACAAAATAGAGAATAGAAAAACAATAATCCAGAAAACCAAAAATCTGTTCTTTGAAAAGATCAACAAACTGACAAACATTTGCCTACACCTAGAAAAAAAGGAGAAAAAATGCAAAAATTAAAATCAGAAATGAAAGTTGGGACATTACTACCATCCTTACAGAAATAAGAGGATTCTAATAGAATACTGTAAACAATTGTATGCCAAAATACATAACCTAGATGAAATAGGCAAATTCTTAGGAATACATAAGTTATCAAAACTGACTGAAGAAGAAAAAGTCTGAACATATATACAAGTAAAAACATTGAATCAGTACTCAAAAACCTCCTGACAAAGAAAAGTCTAGGATGATGTAGCTTTGCTGTTTAATTCTACAAAATGTTTAAAGAATTAATACCAATCCTTTGGAAACTCTCCCAAGAAATAAAAGAGGAAGGAACACTTTCTAACTCTTTCAATTACACCAGCATTATCCTGGTTTCAAAGCTAAACAAAGAACACCACAGAAAATAAGATTATAGACCAACATCTTTTATAAATATAAATGCAAAATTCTTAAACTACCAGCAAACAAAATCTAAAAGCATATTAAAAGGACTATATAACTTGACCAACTGGGATTTACAGGTCTTCAAAAGAATAAAATACCACAAAATAAATTTAATAAAGGAACTGTAAAATTTGTACACTGAAAACTACAAAGAATTGCTAAAAGAAATAAGAAAGAACAATAAAAATGATAGATAGAGATAGATAGATAGATAGATAGATAGATATAGATAGATAGATAAAAGAAAGAAAAAAGAAGACCTAAATAAATGCAAAAAAAATTACTTAACTTTGGAAGACTTAACTTTGTTCAAATATCAGTATCACCTAAAACAATCTAATAGGGTCAGTGCAGTCCCTACCAAAATACCACTAGCCTTTTATTTATTTACTTGTTTATATTTTTGTAGACTGAAAAAGCTTATTCTAAAGTTTATGTAGAAATGCCAACCCAAGAAAGTTGGAAGATTTTTACTTCCCAATTTCAAAACTTTTTGCATAGTTGCAGTTATCAAAACAGTGTTATACTGGCATAAAGATAGGCTTATAAACCAATGGAATAGAATTGAAAGTCCAGAAATAAAACCATACATCTATGACCAATTGATTTTCAACAAGTTGCCAGGACAATTCTGTGGCAGAAAAAAGTACCATTCAACAAATGGTACTGAGAAAACTGGAAACCCATGTGCAAAAGATTGGAGATGAACCTTATGCCACATGCCAAAAAATGGAGCTATGACTTAACTTTGAGAGCTAAAACTCTTAGAAGAAAACAAGTAGAAGTCTTCATGACCTTGATTTTGCAAATATATTCTTAGATAGGACACCACAAATACAAGCACCAAAAAAACAAAACAACTGATAAATTTGACTTCATCAAATTTAAAAACTTTTGAACACCAGAGAACATTATTTAGACAAGCTACAGGGAAAATATTTGAAAGTCATGCCTGATATGGGCCTGCTGTCCACAAAGAACCCTGAAAGTTCCACAACGAAAAACTTGATTCAAAAATAGCCAAAGGCTTATATAGACATTTCTCCAAGGACGATACAGTCACACACCACATAAACACTATTTTGGTCAACAGTGGACCACGTATATAATGGTAGTTTCATATCATTATAATGGATTATAGCAAAACATTTGTTTGAGATGGTGAGGCAAAAGGCTGAATCCAACTTTGCTGCTGAATTTACTGCTAGCCCTGGGTGGTTTAAATAGATGAGAGCACTCAATATGCTGTCTACCTGCACTGTGCCTGCTCATGGCTCGGGCTCTGAGTTGGCAATGGAACAACTGAAGTAAGCTGGGGATGAGGGGAGTCCAAGAGCCCCTCATGCACATAAATTCATCTTTCTTCCCTGTTTCTCTTTATCTCTTTCTCCCAGTCCCATTCTTCTACCTTCTCTGCCCTTGCTCCTTCCTCCCCCTTCTCCTTTCTATTTTTCATCTTAAACTTTATCTCTCTGGATCTTTTTTATCCTCTGATCTCCCTTTTTCACCCTTTCATTTCCTTCCCTCTCTTTCTTCCTCTTTCCCTCTTCCTGGTGTGTACTTTCCCTTGATGGGCACCTGCCTCCTCAGATCTTCCCCCTTTTCCTTTAACTTGTGAGTGTACACACACACACACACACACACTATCTTTTATGCCATATTTTTCTATGTTTAGATACATAAATAGTATTGTGTTACAGTTACCTGTAGTGTTTAGTACCAGAACATGACATACAAGTTGTTAGTCTGGGAGCAATAGGCTATACCTTGTACCCTAGATGTGTAGTAGGCTATACTATCTATGTTTGTGTAAGTGTACTTACGATGTTTGCACAATTATGAAATCATCTAAGAACTTATTTCTCAGAATTATCTTCATTGTTACACAATGCATGACTCTATACAAAGCACATGAAAAGATGTTCAGCATCACTAATCATTAGAGAAATGCAAATCAAAACTACAATGAGGTACTCAATAGGTCAGAGCTACCATCAAAAAAAAGGAAGAAAGAAAGAAAAAAGAGGTGTTGATGAGGATGAGGAGAAAATGGAACCCTTGTGCATTATTGGTGGAAATGTGAAATGGTACAGCTGCTTTGGAAAACAGTCCAGCAGTTCCTAAAAAAATTAAAAATATTATTATGATGTCATCCAGCAAATTCAATTATGGGTACATACCCAAAAGAACTGAAGCAAATTTTTGAAGAAATATTTGTACAAACATGTTTATAGCAGCATTATTGACAATAGCTAAAATGTGGAAGCAAACCCAGTATCCATCAGTGGATGAATACGTAAATAAAATGTCGTGTATACATACAATGAAGTGTATTTAGCCTTAAAAAGAAGGGAAATTCTGATATATACTACAACATGGATGAACCCTGAGGACATCAGCCAAGTGAAATAAACAAGTCACAAAAAGACAAAAAAAAATTTTATTTCAATTATATTGGATATACAGAGTAGTCAAATTAATAGAGGAAGAAAGTAGAATGGTAGTTGTCAGGGACTGGGGGAGGCAGAAATAGGGAGTTATTGTTTAATGGGTAATGAGTTTTATTTTTACAAGATGAAGAGAGCTCTGGAGATGGCTGGTGATGATGATTGCACAACAGTCTGAATGTACTTAATACCACTGAACTGTACACTTAAAAATGGTTAAGATGGTAAATTTTATGTTATATGTATTTTACCATAATTTTAAAATATTTTATTTAAAAAAGAAATACTGATACATGCTACAGCATGGAATAATCTCAAAAATGTTATATAAAATAAAAGGAGGCAGACATAAAAGTCCACATTATGTGATTTCCTTTATATGAATAGGTAAGTCTCTAGAATAGATAAGTCTCTAGAAACAGAAAGCAAATTGATGGTTGCCAGTTGCTGGGAAAGAGTAGAATGGACAATGGCTGCTTAATGGGTCAATGCTATTTTTTTGTGGTGATGAAGATGTTTTGGAACTATATAGTAGTGTTGTTGATGGTTGCATATGTTGTGAACATATTAATTTCATAGAATTGTGAATGTTAAAATGGTTAATTTTTATTATGTGAATTTCACCACAATAAAAATGTAGGGGAAAAAACTTTAAAAAATGATCAAATACAAATACAGTCTAGAGTTAATAGTAATGTACCAAGGTGAAACTGGGAAAGAAGAATATGGGAAATTTAGAATATGGGAAATCTTTGCACTATCCCCCAAATCTAAAATGATTCCAAAATAAAATATTTATTTTGAAAAAGGGGCAAACTATTTAAATAGGCTCTTCACCAAAGAGGATATGCAGATATCAATAAGCACATGAGATGATTTTCAACATCATTAGTCACCAGAAAGAAACACAAATTAAAGAAATTGAATACTGCTAAATACACATTGGAATAGCTAAAATTAAAAATACTGGCAAAAGTACAGCATCATCCTAATCTCAAAAGTAGATAAAGACATAGCAAAGAAAGAAAACAATAGGTTAATATTGCTGATAAACATAGATGCTAAAATACTCAACAAAATATTGGCAAACCACATCCAGCAACACATTAAAAAGATCATCCACCATGATCAAGTGGGATTCATCCCAGGGATGCAAGGATGGTATAATATTTGCAAATCAATAAATGTAATACATCACATAAAAAAAAAGGAAAGACAAAAATCACATGATCATATCAATAGATGTGGAGAAAGCATTTGATAATGTACAGCACCCATTTATGATAAAAACACTCAGCAAAGTGGGAATAAAGGAGGTGTACCTCAACATAATAAAGATCATTATAAAAAACCTACAGCCAACATCATTCTCAATGGGCAAAAACTAAAAACTTTCTCTCTAAGATCAGGAATAAGAAAAGGAGGACTGCTTTCACCATTTCTGTTCAACATAGTATTGGAAGTCCTAGCCACAGCAATCAGACAAAAAAAAGAAATAAAAGGCATCCAAACTGGAAAGGAGGAAGTAAAATAGTCATTGTTTGCAGATGACATGATACTATACATAGGAAACCCTGTAGACTCCACCAAAAAGCTACTTGACCTAAGAAGTGAATTTGGCAAAACAGCATGATACAAAGTCAATATTCAGAAATCGAAGGCTTTTTTGTACAACAACAATGAAATATCAGAAGCAGAAATCAGGAAAAAAGTCCCATTTGCTATAGCAACAAGAAAAATAAAGTACCTAGGAATTAACTTAACCAAGAAGGTAAAAGACCTGTACTCAAAAAATTACACAACACCAAAGAACGAAATTATGAAAGACAAATGAATGGAAGCATATACCATATCCATGTACTGGAAGAATTAACATCATCAAAATGTCCATACTACCAAAAGCAATTTATAACTTCAACACAATTCCTATTAAAATACCAATGACATATTTCACAGATGTAGAGCAAACATTTGCAAAATTTTTATGGAGCCACAGATGACCCCGAATCGCTGCAGCAATTTTGTGAAAGAAGAACAAAGTAGGAGAGATCAAGATACCTGACGTCAAACTACACTGCACGGGTACTGTAACCAAAACAATCTGGTACTGGCACAAGAACAGACACATAGATCAATGGAACAGAATAGAGAGCCCAGAAATAGACCCATTTCTCTATGGTCAATTAATATTCAACAAAGGGGGCAGAAGCATAAAATGGAGTAAAAATAGCCTCTTCAACAAATGGTGTTGGGAGATCTGGGCAGCTACTTGCAAAAAAATGAAATTCAACCACCAGCTTACACTACACACATAAATAAGCTCAAGATGAATAAAAGACTTAAATATAAGTTGCGACACCATGAAAGTCCTAGAGGAGAACATAGGTAGGAAAATCTCAGATATTCCACACAGCAATATTTTCACCAATATGTCCCCTAGAGCAATGGACATAAAGGAGAGAATAAACAAATGGGACCTCAACAACAACAAAAATGTTTCTGCACAGCTTTAGAAAACATCAGCAAAATGAAAAGGGAACCAACCATATGGGAAAATATATTTGCCAATGATACCTCAGACAAGAGTTTGATCTCCAAAATAGATAAAGAACTCACATAACTCCATGCCAGGAACACAAACAATCCAATTTAAAAAATGGGCAAAGGACATGAACAGACACTTCTCCAAGGAGGACATACAGGGCCCAGAGACACATGAAGGGATGTTCAGCATCACTAGCTATCAGAGAGATGCAAATTAAAACCACAATGAGATACCACTTCACACCAGTCAGAATGGCCATCATAAACAAATCAATAAAGAACAAGTACTGGTGAGGATGTGGAGAAAAGGGAACCCTAGGACACTATTGGTGGGAATGCAAACTGTTGCAGCCACCATGGAGAACAGCATGGAATTTCCTCAAAAAACTAAAAATGGGACCGCCTTTTGACCCAGCAATTCCACTGCTGGCATTATACCCTAAGAATCCCAAAACAATTCAAAAGAACCTATGCACCACAATGTTCATAGCGGCACAATTTACAATAGCCAAGTGCTGGAAACAGCCTAAGTGCCCAACAGTAAATGAGTGGATCAAAAAACTGTGGTACATTTACATAATGGAATACTATGCAGTAGAAAGAAAGAAAGAGAAAGAAAGAGAAAGAGAAAGAGAAAGAAAAGAAAGAAAGAGAAAGAAAGAAAGAAAGAAAGAAAGAAAGAAAGAAAGAAAGAAAGAAAGAAAGAAAGAAAGAAAGAAAGAAAGAAGAAAGAAAGAAAAAGAAAGAAAGAAAGAAAGAAGAAAGAAAAAGAAAGAAAGAGCTACTACCCTTCACAAGAGCATGGATGGAACTGGAGAGCATTATGCTAAGTGAAATAAGTGAGGCAGTGAAAGACAGATACCATATGATCTCACTTATAAGTGGAACCTAATCAACAAAACAAGCAAGCAAAATATAAACATTGAAATAAAAAACAAACTGACAGTAACCAGAGGGGAGGAGAGAGAGTTATAACAGCAGAAAAGAAGGGGTAGGGTCATCAAGGAACATGCATTAAGGATCCATCAACAAATCAAAATGGAGGAAGGCTTGAGGGTGAGAGTTGAGTGTTGTTGGGGCTGGGGAAAGTGGTGGTGGGAGAATGTTGACCAAAACAAAACAAAACAAAATAAAATAGGGGGAAGCTAAGAATAGTTAGGAAATTGAGAAGCCAAACAACTAATATGTACAACCCATAGACATGAACTAAGGGTAGAGAGATGATGGGAAGGGGTGCAGGGCAGAGGGGATAAAGAGGAGAAAAAAATGGGACAACTGTAATAGCATAATCAATAAAATATACCAATAAATAAATACCCACAAGAGTAAATGATGGTGAGGATCATACAGATCAACTGGAACTCTTATGCTTCACTAGTAGAAATGCAAAATGATACAACTACTGTAGAAAACAGATTGGCATTTCCTTATAAAGTTAAATATACCTAACAGTCCCACTCACAGGTATTGTAGAGAATGAAAACTGATCTTCACTGAAAAATCTGTACACAGAGTTCATAGCTTAATTGTAATAGCCAAAATGTAGAAACAACACAAAAGTTTCTTCAACAGGTGAATGGTTAAACAAACTGTGGTACATTATACCATGGAACACTATTCAGTGCTTAAAAAAGAACAAATTATTGATATATACAACTTGTATGGAGTAGATCTCAAGAGAATTGTGCTGAGTGAAAAAAAAAGCTCATATTAAAAGATTAATTGCTAGATGAATCCATTTATATAGCAACCTTGAAATAACAAATTACAGAGTTGGAGAACCAATTAGTGTTAGCCAAAAGTTAGGACTGGGTGAAGGAAGTAGTGTGCCTATAGAGGAGTAACACGGGAGACTCTCGTGATGATGGAACAGTGTTGAATCTTGATTGTAATGGAAGTTACCCACATCTTCACATGCAACAAAATTACATAGATCTATAAATACAAACACATACGAGTGCATCTAAAATTGATCAAATCTGAATAAGCTCTGTGAATTATTCAATGCCATCCTCTTGGACCTGATATTGAACTATAGTCATGCAAGATACTAGTGATGGGGAAACGGGTGAAGAGTACAGGGGACCTCCCCAGACACTTTCTTAAATAATATATTTTAATGTATTTTATATTTTAAAGATAATTAGGTTTACAGCATAACTGAGTGGAAAGTACAGAGTTCCCATATTTCCCCTTCCCCACACAGAGCCTCCCTCACTATTAACCTCCTCTAACAGAGTGTTGTAGTTGCTCCAATTGATAAACCTATATTAATACATTATTATCACCTAAAATCTATAGTTTATGTTAGGGCTCATGTTTGGTGTTATGGCTTGTATAATGGCATGTTTCCATCATTTTACTATAATACATTATAATATAATACAGGATAGTTTTACTGCTCTAAAAATTTTCACTGTCAGCTATTCATCACTCTCTCCTCTCCCTTAACTCCTGGCAACTACTGATATTTTTACTGTCTCCATAGTTTGCCTTTCCCAGAATGTCATACAGCTGGAATCATACTATTGGAATTATACTGTATGTAGCCTTTTCAGGTTGACTTCTTTCACTTAATAATATTTATTTAAGGTTCCTCCATGTCTTTTTCATGGCTTCATGGCCATTTAGTTTAATTCTGATAATATACTCTTGTCCAGATCTATTAGTTTATTTATTCATTCACCTACTGTAGGACATCTTGGTTGCTTCCAGGCTTTGGCAATGAATGAATAAGGCTGATATAAGCATTAATGTGCAGGTTTAGTGTGGACATAAGTTTTCAATTCCTTAGGTAAATACCAAGTAACATGATTGCTGAATCATATGGTAAGAGTGTGTTTATAAGAAATGACAAACTGTCTTCTGAAGTGGCAGTATGATTTTGCATTCTCACTATCAATAAATGAGAGTTCCTGTTGTTCCACATCCTTGTTAGTATTTGGTGTTGACAGTGTTTTGGATTTTTGCCATTCTAATAGGTGTGAAGCAGTTTCTCATTGCTGTTTTAATTTGCAATTTTCAATATTTTCATATACTTAATTTGCCATCTCTCTTCTTTGGCATAGTATCTGTTCAGACCTTTTGCCCATTTTAAAATAAGGTTGTTTTCTTATTGCCAAGTTTTAGAATTCTTTATTTGTTTTTGAATAACAGTTCTTTATCAGGTATATCTTTTGCAACTATTTTCTCCCAGTCTATGTCTTGTTATCTCATTCTCTTGATGGCGGAACAGAGCAGAAGCTTTTCTTATTTTAATGAAGTCCAACTTATCAACTTTTTCTTTCATGGATCATGCCTGTGGTGTTGTATCTAAAAAGTCATCACCAAACTCAAGGCCACTTAAGTTTTCTCCTCTGTTTTCTTCTAGTAGTTTTATAGTTTTGTGTTTTACATTTAGGTCTATGACCTATTTTGAGTTAATTTTTGTGAAGTGTGTAAGGTCTGCGTCTAGATTTTGGGGTGTTTTTTCTTTGCCTGTGGATATCCAGTTGTTCTAGCACCCTTTGTTGAAAAGAGTAAGTTGGCTCCATTGTATTGCCTTTTGTCTTTCATCAAAGATCAGTTGAATAAACTTGTGTGGATCTATTTCTGGGCTTTCTATTATATTCTATTAGTTTATTTGTTTATTTTTTCCATCAATACCAAACTTCCTTTATTACTTTAGCTTTATATTAAGTCTTGAGGTTGGGTAGCATCAGTCCTCTGACTTTGTTTTTCTCCTTCAGTACTGTATTGGTTATTCTGGATCATTTGCCTCTCTATATAAACTTATAACTATATAAAAAATAATTTTATAAGTTTATAAACTTATAAACTATATAAACAAATAATTTGCTGAGATTTTGATGGTTGTGTGGAATCTATAGATCAAGTTGGGAAGAACTGACAAGACAATATTGAATTCTATCCATGAACATGGACTCTCACTTTATTTGTTCTTCAGTTACTGTAATCAGTAAACAAAATGATTTTTTCTTTTTTTGTAGTTTTTCTCATCTAGATCTTGTAATATTTTGTTAGATTTTGACCTAAGTTTTTCATTTTTGAGGATGCTAATGTAAATGTTATTGGTTTTCATTTCAAATTCCATTACTAGTATATAGGGAAGTGTTTGTGCTATGTGGGAAGTGTTTTGTACTCACCAAAGGGCGACCTCAGCAGAAAATTTTAAAAATCAAGTGGATAGAATGACCCATTCTGTGTATATTAGTTAGCTTCTTTACCAGCTGTCCCTGTCATCAATGAATTCATGAATAAAGTAGCCCTGGTGGCAGGGATGGCTCAACAACATGGACTTCCACTCATGAAGGCTGATCTAGTTACAACCATTATCGAGTGCCCAATATGACAGAAGCTAAAACCAATACTGTCTCCCATTCCCTGGGTGATTACCCAATTACTTGGTGGCAGATTGATTACATTGGACGGCTTTTATCATCGAAGGGACACTATTCTTAATAAAATAAACAATTATTATGGATATGTATCTGCCTTCCCTGAATGGAATACTTCTGCCGAAACTACCATTCATTGACTTAGAAAATGCCTATTCACCATGATGATGTTTTGCAAACCATAGCTTTTCATCAAGAAACATGTTTCACAGCAAATGAGGTGTGGCAGGGGACCAATACTTACGGGATTCACAAGTCTTAACATGTTCCCTACCATCCTGAAGTAAATGGAGATATGGTATATCTTTCTCCATTTTTTTTACTTTTATTGTATACTTTAATTTATACTTAAGCTGGGATTTTTTGTAGACAACATATAGTTGGGTCTTGGTTTTTCAACAGCTCTAATAATCCATCTTTTCATTGGTGTATTTAGACAATTGACATTTAAAATGATTATATAGTTGGATATAGTTGGATACTATCTACCATAGTTGTTACTGTTTTCTATCATTGCCCTTACTCTTTCTTCCTATTTTCTCCTTCCATGCTTTTTTCTGTGTTTGTGATTTGATTCAAGCATTCTATGTGGTTTCATTTTCTCTCATTTCTTAGGATTTCAATTATATTTTTCTTTTCTACTCCTTTTTAGTGATTGTCCTAGAATTTATAATATATATTATAACTGATCCAAGTTCAGTTTTGAATGATACTATACTGCTTCATGGGTAGTGTAAGTACCTTATAATAACAAAGTACTAATTCCATCCTCCTGTCCCCATATCATTACTGTCATTCATTTCACATTTGGCAACTTACTTCGGTTATATGATTATTTCAAAATGAAAACCAAAGAATTATACTGTGTCTAAGAAATATTACTGTGCCCCAGAACAATGCTAAAGAATACTTAAAGAATTGAAAAATAAATAGTACCTAATTACATAAAATTCATAATGTCACACACTCAGGCAAAGATACCATGTCAGTCAGGAAATACAACCCATGATGAAGTGAAAATACATTCAATAGAAACTGATCCAGAAATGACACATCAGATAAAATCAGCTTTCTGGAAGTGAAAATTCTACTAGGTTTGCCAGAATTCCAGTCAAGATGGTGGCATAGATAAACACAGCTTGCTTCTCAACCACATTATGTGGGGATTGCCTGAGGGAGTGGGGGGTGCTGGGTGGAGGAGGGCAAAGAGGGAAATATTGTGACAACTATAATAGCATAATCAATAAAATATAATTTTAAAGTATCTATGAGATGAAATATATAGGAGATGGCAGGAAAATTGAAATCGTATCAAGCATCTTGGCAGACCACAATGGCTTGAAACAAGAAACCAACCTCAAGAAAAACACTCAAAAACATTCAAACACATGGAGGCTGAATAATATGTTATTAAACAATGAATGAGTTAATAATGAGATCAAGGAAGGAATCAAAAAGTACCTGGAAAAAATCAAAGTTGGACACAAAACAATCCCAAACCTTTGTGTGTGACACAGCAAAGGAAGATCAGAACAAGGGTGTTCGCTTTCACCACTTATTTTTTAAAGTATATATATAATTTATATATTATATATATTTATATTTATATATTTTATATATAAATATATATATATTTTAAATATATATATCTTTTAATTGTTTAGTTACAGTTATCTTGCCTTTTTCCCCATTGCTCTCCCCTATCCCTTCCCCCCAACTCCCACAGTCAATTCCATCCCATTATCGATGCCCACAAGTCCTCTATTCGTGTTCCACTGTTTGCCCCTTCCCCTTCTTTCCCCCACTCCCCTGCTACTCGCTCCCATCTGGTTGGTCACTGTCAGTTTGTTCTTTATTTCCATGTCTCTGGTTCTATTTTGCTTGCTTGTTTGCTTTGTTGATTAGGTTCCCCTTATAGGTGAGATCAAATGGTATTTGTCTTATACCACCTGACTTATTTCACTTAGCATAATGCTCTCCAGTTCCATCCATGCTGTTGGGAAGGGTAGGAGTTCCTTCTTTCTTAGTGCTTCACAGTATTCCGTTGTATAAATGTATCACAGTTTTTTGATCCCCTCACTTACTGATGGGCACTTAAGCTATTTCTAGCACTTAGCTATTGTAAATAATGCTGCTATGAACATTGGGGCGCATAGGCTCTTTTGAATTGGTGATTCAATGTTCTTGGAGTATAGTCCCTGCACTGGGGTTGATGTATTGAAAGACAATTCCCTTTTTAGTTTTTTGAGGAAATTCCATACTGTTTTCCACAATAGCTGCACCAGTCTGCATTCCCAACAGTGCACTAGGGTTCCCTTTTCTCCATATCCTCATCAGCACTGTTGTTTCTCGATTTATTAATGATGACCATTATGACTGGTGTGAAGTGATATCTCATTGTGGTTTTAATTGGCATCTCTCTCATGGCTAGTGATGTCGAGCATCCTTTCATATGTCTCTTGATCCTGTATATGTCCTCCTTGGAGAAGTGTCTGTTCAGGTTCTTTGCCCATTTTTTAATTGGATTGTTTGTGTTCCTGGTATGGAGTTGTGCGAGTTCTTTATATATTTTGGAGATCAAATCCTTGTCTGAGGTATCATTGGCAAATATGTTTTCCCGTACAGTTGGTTCCCTTTCCATTTCATTGATGTTTTCTCTAGCAGTGCAGAAAATTTTTATGCTGATCAAGTCACATTTGTTTATTCTTTCCTTTACATCCCTTGCTCTAGGGGATGTATCTGTGAAAGTATTGCTGCATGAGATATCTGAAATTCCCTGCCTATGTTTCCTCTAGGGTTTATATGCTGTCATGATTTACATTTAAATCTTTTATCCACCTTGATATTTTGGTATGTGATGTAAGTTGGTGGTCTGGTTTCAATTTTTGTGCATGTACTTGTCCAGATCTCCCAACACCTTTATTAAAGAGGCTATTTTTATACCATTTTATGTTCCTTCCCCCTTTGTCAAATATTAACTGATTGTATTGACATGGGTTTCTTTCTAGGCTCTCTATTCTGTTCCATTGATCTATGTGTCTGTTCTTATGCCAGTACCAGACTGTTTGGATTACAGTGGCCTTGTAATATAGTTTGATATCAGATATTGTGATCCCTCCTACTTTGTTCTTCTCTCTCAAAATTGTTGAGGCTATTCAGGGTTGTTTATGGTTCCATATAAATCTTTGAAATGTTTGTTCTATAACTGAACAATAATTTTTTAAAAATTTTAATAAAATTAAATTAAAAGTTATTTTCAAAAGATAAACTAAATCAGAGGTAGAAACTATAGTACCCAGAGAACACTGTTAGAGCATAACATATTGTTTAGAAGTAATATACTGTATGTATAGCTCATTATGAAATAAAGTTTCAAACACAAAGTCATTCTTTAAAAGTGATTATTGCTTTGCAAGTGTTTTACAAAAAAGTTCAGATTTTGAACAATTTCCTCATGTAAATGTAAAATTTTGAAACAACAGGTGTTTCAAACAAAAAGCCAACAAGCTTTTTAAAGGTTAAGATAAATTTATTCCTACTGAGAGCAGGGTGGTGGAGAATCCATTTTACCCCATGATTATTATATCTCAGGATATCAGCATTGCAAATGTTAGGGATAAAAATATTTTTATTAGGAAATGAGTAATTTACCAAGTCAAGATTTCATCTCTTGAAGACCATAGTTAGACATACTAACTTTTTTCTTTTTTATCTCCAGATGCATTGCTCACCCTTTCTTTCTCCTCACTCTTTCTTAATGTGGAACTTGATGTGAACACTTGCTCGTATGGCTCTGGGTCAGGGGTCAGTTCCCTTCTTCGGCATTTTAATGTTATAATTTGTTGTTATTTCAAGTTAAGGTCCAAGAGCAACACAGGAGTTTGCTGAGCTCACCTTATCCCATAGACAAGAAATCCAGAAACTAGCCGGGTAACTCCTACCTACTATATGAACAAGAAAGTATCCACATGAAAATGGATCTAGGCACACCCTCAAATCACTGGCAGCCACTAACAACAAAAAAGGCAGCTTGAAAAAATCACAGGGGAGCCCATCAAAGGCTCAAACCAGGCTGGATGATGGTAAGGTTTACCTTCTATACAAGACCACTGTGTCAGCACTGGTAGAAGTGGCTGTTTTTTTGTGTAGAAACCTACGCAGAGAATCAAGGAAAATGAAGAAGCATAAAATATATTCCAAAAAGCAGAACAAGATAAAACTCCAGAAACAGACCTTAATGTAATAGAGAAAAATGATTTACCTGATAAAAGTTCAAAATAATGGTTAAAAAAAAACAATATTCACTAAGGCCAGGAGAACAATGCATGAACATTTTTTAAGAAGAGAGAAGGAATATAAGGAAGTACCAAACAGAAATTGTAGACCTGAAGAATGCAAGAACTGCACACACACAAAAAGAATTGATGGAGGTATTTAACAACAATCTAGATGACGCAGAGGAAAGGTTCAGAAAACTTGAAGACATGTTATTGAATTTCATCAAAGCACAGAACAAGAAGAAAATAAAGATAACTTAAGAGACTATGGGACAATATCAGGTGATATGATATTTGTGTTATAGAGATCCCAGAAGGAGAAAGAAAGGGAAGAAACCTTATTTGAAGAAAGGGGGACCGAAAACTTTCCTAATGTGAGGAAGGAAACATATCCAGATCCAGGAAGCACAGAAAGTTTGAAATAAAGTAAATCCAGAGACCCAAATGAAGACATTTAACTGGCAAAAGTTAAAGACAAGGAGAGAACTTAAATGCAACAAGATTAAAACCACTTGTACAAGGGAATTCCCATAAGACTATCAGAAGATTTTTCAGCAGAAAATCTGTGGTCCAATATGGAGTGCATGATACATTTAAAGTGCTGAAATAAAAATGAAACTGCCAACCAAGAATACTCTGCCCAGCAAAATTGTCCATCAGATTTCTAGTAAAGAGCATTCTGGACAAGCAAAGCTGAAGGAATTCATCACCACTAGAACAGCCTTATAAAAATTGTTAAAGAAACTTCTTTAATTTGAAACAAAAGGGTACTAATTAGTAACAGGAAAATATATAAAATTAACACTCTCACTGGTAGAGGTAAATGTATAGTAAAATTCAGAAGAATCTAATTTTGCAATGAAGGTGGGTAAATAACTTATAAATCTAGTGTGAAGACAAAAAGACAAAAGTTGTATAGCCCTGGCCAGTATGGCTCAGTTGGCTGGAGTGCTGTCCTGTAAACCAAAAGCCCATGGGTTTGATTCCCAGATGGAGCACATGCCTGAGTTGCAGGTCCAGTCCTCAGTCAGGGTGTACAAAAGGCAACCAATCAATGTTTCTCCCTCTCCCTCCCTCCCTTACCTTCTCTCTAAGATCAATAAGCATGTCCTCAGGTGAGGATAAAAAAAAGCATTACAAATACCTATAACTACAATAATTTCTTAATTATACACAAGATAAAAATCTTGTGGAAAAAATTGTGACATCAAAATCAAAATGGAGTAGGGAGAGTAAAATTGTAGAGCTTTAGAATGCATTTGAATTTCAATCATTAACAACTTATAATAGACTGTTATTAGTGTTTGCACAACCAAAACTAATACAATGTTATATGTTCAAAAATATATCAAGTTTTAAGCAACTTAATAAACAGATAATGTTTTATATGAGACTCAGGTAAGTGCAAAGCAAAAATCTATCGTAGATACATAAAAGAGAAAGGAGTCTAAGCATACCACTATAGTAAAGCATCAAATCACAAAGGAAGAGGGCATGAGAAGAATAGGAACAAAACAATTACAAAACAGCCAGAAAAAAATTAACAAAATAACAGTAAGTCTATGCCTATCAATAGTTCTTTTAATGTAACTGGAACCCAACTCAATCAAAAGACAAAGAGTGGCTGAATTAATTTTTTTTTTTTAAATGAGCCCTGACTCGTTTGGCTCAGTTGTTTGGACATCATCCCACAAAGTGAAAAGTCACTAGTTCGATTGCCAGTCAGGGCACAAGCCTAGGTTTTGGGTTTGGTCCCCAGTCGAGGCGCCTATGAGAGGCAACCAATCAATGTTTCTCTCTTACATTGATATCTCTATCCTTCTCTTTTTCTCCCCCTCAAAAAAGTAAAATCAGTAAAATCTGTTTTAAAAAATGACACAACTATATGCCCCCAACAAGAAACACACTTCAATTTTAAGTGCACATCAGACTAGAAGTGAAGGGATGGAAAAAGATAATCCATGTAAATGATAAACAGAAAAAGAAAGGGGAGCTGTATTTTTAATATAAAATAGAGTAAGTCAAAAACAGTCACAAAAGACAAAGAAAGTCAT
Organism: Mormoops blainvillei; assembly: GCA_004026545.1. Lineage (NCBI taxonomy): Eukaryota > Metazoa > Chordata > Mammalia > Chiroptera > Mormoopidae > Mormoops > Mormoops blainvillei. The sequence goes on along the minus strand of PVJD01009203.1, from coordinate 19,596 downwards.
TATATAATGATAAAGGGGTCAATCCAACAAGAGGATATAACATTTTTATGTAAGTATTTATGCACAAAACATAGGAACATCTAAATATATAAAGAAAATATTAAGAGACCCATAGGGAGAAATAGAAATACAGATAGCATGGAACTTCAAAACCTCTTTCATCAATGGATAAATCACCCAGACAGAAAATCATTAAGAAACCACTGAATTTAAATGACATACTAGACCAGATGGACATAATAGACATTTAAAGAATATTCCATCCAAAAGCAATACAATAAATATTCTTCTCAAACACACATAGACAATTTTCCAGGATAACCAGGTTATTCTATAAAATAAGTCTTAATGGACGTAATAAGATTGAAATCACACCAAGCTTCTTTTCTGACCACAATGGCATGAAACTAGAAATCAATTATAAGAAAAAAACTGGAAAATTCACAAATATGTGGAGATTAAGCAACATGCTACTGGACAACAAATGGGTTAAAGAATAAGTCAGAAGAGAAATTTAAAAATATCTTATGACAAATGAAAATGGAAATACAATATACGAAAACTTATGGAATGCAGGAAAAGTAGTTCTAATAGGGAAGTTTATAGGGTAAAATCCTACATTAAGAAACAAGAAATATCACAGCTTAACTTTATACCTCAAGGAACTATAAAAAGAAAGGCAAATGAAGTCCAAAATTAGTACAAGGAAAGAAAAATAAGAGCAGAAATAAATGAATTATAAACTAAAAAGGCAATAGAAAAGATGAATAAAACTAAGAGCTTGTTTTATGAAAAGATAAATGAATAGACAAACTTTTAGCCAGATTCATCAAGAAAAGAGAGGGCTCAAATAAATAAAACCAGATTAGAAGGAGACATTACAACTGATATTGCAGAAATACAAAGGATCGAAGAGGCTACTATAAACAACTTCACTTCAGCAAACTGGACTACCTACAAGAAATAGATCAATTTCTAGAAACATATAACATGCCAAGACTGAATCATGAAGGAACAGAAAATCTGAACAGAACAAATACTCTAAGGAGGTTATATCAGTAATCAAAAACCTCCCAATAAAAAAAGTCCAGGACCAGATAGTTTCTCTGGTGATTTCCACTTAAAAGTCAAAGAAGAATCAATACCAATCCTTCTCAAATCCTCCCCAAAAAGTAGAAGAGAAGGGAACACTTCCAAACTCATTTTAAGACTCCAGCATTACCCTGATACCAAAATGAACTAAGGACACTACAAGAAAATTACAGGCCAAATACTCTGATAAACATAAATGTAGAAATCCTCAACAAAATATTAGCAAACCAAATTCAACAATACATAAAAGATCTCATGTCCAAGTAAGATTTATTCGAGGGATGAAAGGATGATTCAACATCTACAAATCAATGTGATACATCACAGTAACAAAATAAAGGATGAAAAACAGTTAATAATCTCAATAGAGGCAGAAAAAGTTTGACAGAATTCAACATCTATTTATAGAGTGGGTATAGAGGGACCATTCCTCTATACATAAATAAAGACTATATATGATAAGCTCACACCCAACATCATACTTAGCAGTGAAAAACTGAAAGCTTTTATCAGAAACAAGACAAGGATGCCCACTCTCACTACTTTTATTCAAGATAGCACTGGAAGTCCTAACCAGAGCAATTAAGCAAGAAAAAGAAATAAAGGTTACTCAAATTGGAATGGAAAAAAGTACAACTGCCTTTATTTGCAGATAACATAATATTAGATATTAAAACCCTAAAGACTCCATCAAAAACTGTTAGACATAATCCAGCAAGTTGGAGGATAAATAAATCAATATAAAAAATCACTTGCATTTCTATATGCTAACAACAGGCTATCAGAAAGGGAAATTGAGAAAATCACATTTATAATTGCAACAAAAAGAATTAAATACTCAGGAATAACTTTAACAAAGGAGGTAAAAGTTCTGTACACTGAAAACTATAAGACATTAATGAAAGAAACTGAAGAAGACACAAATAAATGGAAGGATATTTCATGCTCATGGATTAGAAAAATTCATATTGCTATCACACTCATACTACCCAAAGCAATCTACAAATTTAATGCAATTTCTATAAAAACTCCAAAGATATTTTTCACAGAAAAAAGTCCTAAAATCGTATGAAGCCACAAAAGACCCACATAGCCAAAGCAATCATGAGAAAGAAGAACAAACCTAAAAGCATCACACTTTCTGGCTTCAAACTATATCACAAAGCTATGGTAATCAAAACAGTACTGGCACAAAAACAGCCACACACAGATCAGTAGAACAGAACAGAGAGCCCAGAAATAAACCCATGTATATATGGTCAATTAATTTATAACAAAGGGGCCAAGAACATACAACAGGGAAAGGATAGTCTCTTCAGCAAGTGGTGCTGGGAAAACTAGACAGCCACATGTGAAAGAATGAAACTGAACCACTATATTCCATGCACAAAAAATTGACTAAAAATGGATTAAAACTTTAACATAAGACTTGAATCAATAAAACTCATAGAAAAAATAGGAGGTAAGCTACTTGACATTGTCCTTGGTGACAGTTTTTTTGGATTTGACATCAAAGGCAAAGGGAACAAAAGCAAGAATGAACAAGTAGAATACATGGATCCAAAAGGCTTTTTGTACAGCAAAGGAAACATCAACAAAATGAAAAGGCAACCTATGGAAGAAAAAATATTTGTGAATCATATATCTGATAAGAGGTTAATATTCAAAATATATAAAGAAGTCATACACATACAAATGGCCAACAGGTACATGAAAGATACTCAGCATCACTAATCATCAAAAATGCATATCAAAACCACAATGAGATATCAGTTCACACCTGTTAGAATGGGTATCATCAAAAAGAAATGTGTTGGTGAAGATGTGGAGAAAAGCGAACTCTTGTACACTATTGGTGGGAATGTAAACTGGTATAGTCACTATGAAAAACAGTATGGCATTTCCTCAAAAAATTAAAAATAGAACTACTATATGACTTAGCAATTCCACTTCTGGATATTTATCCAGAAGAAAGGAAAACAGGATATTAAAGAATGTCTGCACTCCCATGATCATTTCAGCATTATTCACAATAGCCAATCAATGGAGGCAACCTAAGAGTCCATGTCCATTGACAGATGAATGGGTAAAGAAGGCATGATATATACTCATATATGTATATATTACACAATGGATAATATATACAAGATTAGTCTGCCATGAGAAAGATGGAAATCTTGCCATTCACAACAATATGGATGGACTTTGAAGGCATTATGCAAAGTGAAATAAGCTAGACAGAAAAAAATACTGCATGATATCACTTATATGCAGAACATAAAGAAACAAAGTGAAACTCAGAAACAGAGTAGAAAAGTGGTTGCCAGGGGCTGAGGGTAGGAAAAATAGGGAGAGGTTTGTAAAAGGCTACAAACTTTCAGTTATAAGATGACTAAGGTCTGAGGATCTCATATATAACATGATGACTATAGTTGACAACATTGTAATGTATAATTGAAACTTGCTAATAGAGTAGAACTTAAATGTTCTCACCAATAAGTAAATAAATAAGGTGATGGGTGCATTAATTAACTAGATGGTGGGAATCACTTCACAACATATACATATATCAAATCACCACAATGTATACTTTAAATATCTTATGCTTTCATATGTCAATTACACCTTGATGAAGCTGTAATTTTTAAATTAAATATTGTTATTCCAAGATAAAATATTCTATTCATCAGTGACAAAGCCAGTATTTTCAGTAAAAGATTATTTTCCTGAAGACTATAAATTTGGCCTCAAATAGTTTTTTAAAATTCACTTAAATGGATATTTAAATGCAATAGAAATTAAACTTGAAAAAAATGAGAAATTATTGATAAATACAAAAGGAAAAGGCTCTTTGAAACTGTGGGAATCTCTGAGCTTCCTGGTATTGTGTATCTTTTTCCTTCACCAGATTAGGGAAGATTTCCATCATTATGTCTTCAAATAAGTCCTCAATCCCTTGCTAACTCTCTTCTCCTGCTGGTACTCACATTATGTGGATGTTGTTACATTTCTGTTGTCCAAAATGTATCTTAAACTCTCCTCATTTTTTTAATTCTTTTTTTCTCTTTGCTGCTCTGCCTGGTTGTTTTTTCTACCTTGTCCTCCAAATCAGTGATTCAGTCCTCTACTTCATCTAACCTAGTGTTTATTCCTTCTAGTGTATTATTTATCTCAGATATTGCATTCTTTATTTCTTACGAGTCCTTTTTTTTATGGTTTCTATATCTTTTTTCATGCTGTTGAGTATCCTTACAATCCTTACTCTAAACTCTCTACCTGATAAATTGCGTGCCTCCATTTAATCTAGTTCTCCTGGAGAATTCTCTCATTCTTTCATTTGGGATCTGTTTCTTTGTCTTCCCTTTTTGGCTACTTCTTTGTATTTTCCACCTTATAAGTTAACCTACGCAGTCATCAAGCTATAAGTAGCAGCCCAGCTTAAGCACCACAGTGTGGGGCAGAGTAATTCCTGTGGGTGGGGATATTGCTTCCCCTCAAGCTGATGTCACTTTGAGAGGAGTGCTGTACCTGAGAAAAGATGGCTCCTGCAGTATAGGGAATGACTCAGCACAGGGATCCTGGTAGCTGATCCTTCAGTTACTTCCCCAAACTATCCTCAAGCATCTCTGGTCCACCCTGACCTCCCTCTGCTGGAGCCCAGGGCAAGTGGCTGCAAATGAAGTTTTTGTGTTGTCCCATAAGAGTCTCTCTGCACCTCCAGCCATCTCTCCCTAGCAGACTGAAACTCTGCTGCTTTTCACAGCTGGATGTTATCTGGGTTTCCTTCAGGCTCTGATGCTATAGGCTGGGGAGCCCAGCTTGGGGTTTAGATCCCACGCTTCTCAGGGCAAACCCCCTGGCTGCTGAAATATCCTTCCAGAACTTCAGCTACCACCCATGGGAGCCTGGCAGCCCTCCCTCATCTCCTCCACACTCCCTACCAGTCACATTGTGGTGAAGTGGTTTCTCCCATCTGTCCGTGATTATAAGGCTTCTCTCCAGCTAGTGTTCAGTTGGTTATTCAGGATGATTTCTCAACAATTTAGTTGTAACTCCAGATTGATCCTGGAAAAAGGTTAGTGTAACTTCCACTTAATCCTCCACCATCTTGGATTGACCTCGAGTGAATATTCTCAAGTACTATTCTCAACTGCACACAGTAAGACGCTTCCATTCTATAACTTAATCTACATGCACTTGAAGTACTTCTATAGTACTTGAAGCACTATAACTTATGTAAATAGGTGTTTATTTAAATTAATCAAAAGAGAGTTTTGTACTATAACCAATTTGTATTGCCATTAAGTGGTAGAATAGTGAGGATACAGAATATTAAACTACGTTAACTAGTCAAATTTTAAAAATGATTTTATATTTAATAACTGAAATTTTTGGCTTAGCTACTAAAATTGTGACTAAATTTTAAAGTAGCAAGGACTTAGCCATGTTTAAATGGTTTGAACATAAATAATTTTCACTCTTCTTCATTTATTAATCTACACACTTGGATTTTTTAATATTAAGATTTAATTATGAGCCCTAGATGGTATGGCTCAGTGGACTGGGCAACGACCTATGAACCAAAGGGTCACTGGTTCGATTCCCAGTTTAGGGCACATGCCTGGGTTGCGGGCTAGGTCCCCAGTAGGAGATGTGCAGAATGCAACCACACATTGATGTGCCTCTCCCTTTCTCCCTCTCTTCCTTGCTCTGAAAATAAATAAATAAAATATTTTTTAAAAGATATAATATTAAAAAAATTTAACTATGATACTTATGCTGCCTTCTTCCTCTTTGTACAGATCATGTAAATGGACACTGCACAAGCCCAACTTCTCACAGTTGCAGTTCTGGAAAGCGTCTTTCTAGTGCTGACGTTTCAAAAGTAAATCGCTGGGGGCCTGGAAGACCACCATTTCGAAAAGCACAGTCAGCTGCTTGCATGGAGATTTCCTTACCAGTTACAACAGAAGGTAGGTTAAACATACACATTTTTGTGAATAACAATTAAAATTTGGCATACCATCGTAATGAGAGCTGAAAGACAAGGGAATGGAGACCATGTATAAAAGATATAAAAAACTAGTCAACTCTAGACAAGGAGTAACTGAGAGCCTGGCCAGGCTATGGCCATGACTGCAAGTCCATTCACACTCTACCTCCTTCTTCACCTCTAATACCAGATGGCTCTGCTTATTGGTAGGTTCCCACCTCCTCTGTACAAAGGGAGACCTATGCCTTAGCTTGTGGTCTGCACTCCCACTAATAATTGAGAGTTTCTTTCCATCTCAGTGGCATGCCTCTTAGTGTCTCTATCTGTAAATAGTTATTTAATGTCTGGCAACCTTAATTTTTCAACTACCAAGTGCAAGTGACCACCAAAAATAAAGGCAAAATATTGGCTCTGGCTGATGTGGCTCAGTGGATTGAGCATCAGTCTGTGAACCAAGAGGTCACTGGTTTGATTCCCAGTCAGGGTGCATGCGTGGGCTTCGGGCTACGTCCCTAGTTGGGGGCCTGTGAGAGACAACTGATCAATGTTTCTCTCCTCTCTTTCTCCCTCTCTTTGCCTCCCTCCAAAAATAATAAAATTGTTCTTTTTTTAAGAAAGGCAAGATATTGAATTCTGAAGTTTACAGTCTACTTCATACGGTTTTAAAAAAGGATTATTTGCTTACTTATGGAATGATTGTGAAGCAGAGAGTAAAGTACAAGAGCCAGAAAGCCAGAAATTTTTAGAGAGAAAAGAAAAAGGAAGGAATCTTATAACGTTGCTGCTACTGTCTTACTGATAAAGAACTTTGCAGAGAGAGATTAGAAAAAATAATCTTAGAAAGATTTGCTCTGGTAATTTTATGCTATAAAATAATTCCCCATTTATCAAAAAATTCAGTTGCAATGATCTATATTAGTCTTCAAATTTTTTAAATAAATTTTTTTAGGTTTTATTGTTTACTTATTATTATGCCATACTGAATCTGGTCCAGTAATAATGGAGACAATGTTTTCTCTCTAAAACTGGTGACTTGAGTAGCAACCTTGAATATTGATGAACCATGAATGAAAAAATTAGAGGAACATATTCGCTAGGAAAGTTATAATAGAATCAAAATATAAAGGTCATAAAAGAAGCAGCACTCAGTCACTGGATTGAAAGTTAAGAATTTAGAGTTTTAGATATTTCTGCCTTTAACTTGTGCTACATTCTGGGAAAATTACTTAACTCTATGCCTGTGTCTCCTCATCTATAAAATATATAGATTATATCCAAGCTTTTCTCTTTTCTAAATTCTATTATAAACAATTATGTGTATAACTTGCTGAGAGATAGAAGGAGGAAATTAGAAATACTATATTTTGTTTTCTAGAAAAAGGATAGTGTGAGGAATTTATATTTAGTCTTTTTTTATAAAAATGAGTCACACTTCTACTTATCAAGAGGGAAAGGAGAGTGAAAGCAGTAGAAAGAATATGAGAAACGTGTACTTGGAGTTTCTAAAAACAATACAACCTTCCTAATACCATTTAACTGAGGTGCTGAGTTTTTGCTTGCTGGAGGGGGCACAATGTGTAAGTGTTGATCTGCAGGAGAATCTGAAACCATCTCATTTCCTTTAAGTGAGATGAAGCCCTCTCAGAAAGATTACCACTATCAAAGGGATGGCACCGTCTACAGCTCTGTTTTGGCCTATGCAGTTAGGACTGAATTTGGATTTAAGGTAGGCAGCTTGAAACTAGATCAGGAAGATAATATTTGCCCTTTGGTCTTGGTAACTGCTTCAGTTTTTACTACTGCAACTACTCCAGATTTAGCAAAACCAAAAATTGCATTAGGGGAATGTATTTGCCAGAGAACATTTGTGACTTGAGGTTAGTAGCCACAATGTTGTCAGTAAGCAGAAATTGCCAAGACATCATTAGGAATACTGTGCCTCCAACAGCTGAGAGATAGAAGGGAAGCATAATTAAAATGGTACCAGAAATTCCTGTAACTTTGACTATCTAGTCTAATTTTTTTTCCAGATTAGAGAATTTCAACTAAACTTGTGAGATAATGTAGAGAGAAAAACATGGCAAACTGGAGAGTAAAGTTTTAGTCCCAGGCCTGCTTAAGTTTTTGACTGACATCTCTGGACTTAAGTCTCTTCATTTTCAAAATATTTGGTGAACTGGATAAGCTGCCTTCCAGATCAGTTAACAAAGACTCAAATTGTACTTCCCCTCATAATTTTGGTTTTCATGTACCAAGTCTCACTTTACTTTTTCTGGAAATACACTAACATTTTATTTTTTTATTTTGTTTTTTAAACTTCCATAGAAAGTCGAGAAAATTCCTATAATCGTTCTAGAAGCTCTAGCATCTCCAGTATTGACAAAGATTCTAAAGAAGCAATTACAGCACTATACTTCATGGAGTCCTTTGCTCGGAAAAATGACTCTACCATCTCCCCTTGTTTGTTTGTCGGAACTAGCCTGGGAATGGTGTTAATCATCTCCCTGAACCTACCTTCAGCAGATGAACAAAGGTTCACAGAGCCAGTCATGGTATTGCCAAGTGGTAAGAGTTTTTATTTATTCATTCATTGCTTTTTTAAAATTTAAAGTATTGTAAAACATTAATTTGTATTGATATGGATCAAAGATTAGAAGTATTCTGTGTAATAGGAACTACTGAGGATTTCATAAATCATATACTATTTCAACGTTTGTTATATTGCAACATACCTTTCCTTTAGGGTAAAATAGCACAACCATTTCCACAGTAGTAAACTGTGTAACTGCCAGCCTACACAATGCCTTGGGAAATAAGTTTCGGAAAAGCACTGAAGCAAACTTGAGGTGGCTTTCTAAAGCCTTTGAAAATCTTCCCGTCTGGTTTTACACAATTTCTTTTGTTTTTACTCTAGTGTCTAGAGAACTTGACCTAAAGTATGAGTGTTGTCGCTAAAGCATATGTTGTGTTGTTCTGTTCCTACTTGAATTATATTTTTTTCTTTCAAAGAAGAGATCAGTAAGATTCCTTCTGTTATTCCTTTTAATATTTTTAAATCTATTATTAATAACTTTTTACCGTCTTTCTTTTTATATGATAAAATTATCTGAAAAACATTTCTTATTTAAGAAAAGAATTTTATTACTATAGCATAAAGGATTTTATTTTAAAAGAATACATATATATGTATATATATATATATATATATATGGTATGGTAGGTTAGATAAAGTTGTGTTTTCTTTGTTAACTAGTATACTAAACTCATATACATGAGTTATTTATTGTAGGTGGAACAGTCAATTCTCTCTACTAATGTGGCAAATTCACATAAATGTATGGCTTAAACAACAGTTTATTTTCTCATATTTCTGAAGGCTAGAGGTCCAAGATTCAGGTGTTGGCAAGTTTGGTTTCTGAGGCCTCTTCTTGACATGCAGATCGGCATCCCACCCCCTCCACCCTGTGGTGTCTCTGCATGCCCTAATCTCCTCTCCTTAGAAAGACACTAGCCACCCTAACAGGCTCATTTTAACTTCTTAGCCTCTTTAAAGTCTGTTTCAAAAACAGTCACATTCTGAAGTACTAGGATTTAGGGCTTCAACATATGAATGGGGGGAGGGGCAATTCAGACTATGAAATGCATTGTATTTTAAAAAATTAATCTATTTGGATCATTTTTTAAATTTGTTTTTTAATTATACTTGACATACATTATATTAGTTTCAGGTGTACATTAGTTGTTAGACATTTATCTACCTTATGAAGTGATCACCATACATAGCTATTACAATGTAACTGACTAGAATCCCCATGTCCCATAACTTTTTTTTACATAGGAGTTTATACATCTTAGTCCCTTTCGCTTTTTCACCAGCCCCACAACACCCTGCCATCTGGCAATAATCAGTTTGTTCTCTGTATCTATGAGTTTGTTTCTGAGTGAAATAAGACAGAGAAAGACAAATACTGTATGATTTCACTTATATGTGGAATCTCGAAAATAAAATGAATGAGCAAACAAAACAAGCAAACTCATAGATACAGAGGATTACTTTTAATGGGAAACTTATTTCACAATGAGAAAACATCTTTTACTACATGTAGCACAGGAGTCAAACTGTTACGGAAAAATGAAACGACCAGACACTGAGGGGTTAGGAGCACGATCTTTACTTACGTGCACGGGCCCAGAGGAGACAAACTCCAAATTCTGAGCCCAGAACAATAGCCCCGCATTCCCTTTATGCTGGGCTAAGTGGGGTAAGGGTCTTGGGAGGCGTGGTATAGATTTGGCCGAAAAGGGCTTACAGAGGTGAAAGAGAAGCATTTACATCATAAGTCAGGGCAATTGGCATGAAAAGGGCTTACAGAGGTGGGAGAGAAGCATTTACATTATAAGTCAGGGCAATTAGCATTTCATCTTTGGTATCAGCCTTGATTTCCTCTACAAAACCCAAACTGGGGAGCTGCTTACGTGTTTGCGATACTCCGAAAAAAACTACCTGGTGGACTAGCAGATGCGGACATACCATTTATTACTCACATTACAGGGGAGTGCACAGAAGGCAGCTGGTCTGTGCTATGGAGACCACATCTCTAGTCTGAGGCTCCTTATAAGGTGTCCCAGACAAAAGAGGCCCATGTCCTACACGTGGGTCTAAACTACATTATTGCAGTGTGTGAAAGGTCAAGCAGTCACAGGACAAGAAGCCACTCACAAAAGGAGATAAAGAGGGAGTTACAGTCCATTCCCAAAACAATACACATTCCTTCTGGCCAGTGGCTGTGTGACCAGCCTTCAGTCATGGGAAGCAGGAAGGGCCCTGTCCATTGACCCTACACCACTTTTTTAATTTTTAAGAAAATATGCACAATTCTCTTACTTCTTATCCTACTTTTTAGTGAAATTAAGAATTGGTTTTTTGAAAAGATAACCAAGTTGACAAACCTTTAGCTAGACTTAAAAGAAATGAGAGAAGACTCAAATAAAATCAGAAACGAAAGATGAGCCATTACTGGATAACCTAGAAGAAATTAATAAGTTCCTAGGAACACAGAAATTAATAAATTCCTATAAACCTAGAAATTAATAAATTCCTAGAAATTAATAAATTCCTAGAAACAAAAATTTCTAGAAACAGTCTACTAAGACTGAATCATGAAGAAACAGAACCTCTGAACAAACCTGTAACTAATAAAGAGATCGAATCAGTAATCAAAAACCTCTTAACAAAGAAAACCCCACTCCTTTTTTAAGGACTCTTTTCACATAAATTTATCTTGGTTATCTGAGAACAAATTCTAATCAATGATATGGGAATTTGAAATGCACTAAATCATTGGATTTTAGAGTGGAAAAGCCTCAACGTTATCCATTTTGATAGGGATCACTGTAGTCTGAATCCAAGTCACCTAGAGGGTTTGTTACAGCAGATTATTGGGTGCCACCCTGGTAGTTTCTAATTCAGTAGCTCTGGGGGAGGATCTGAGGATTTGCATTTTTAATGAGCTCCCAGGTGATGCTGACCATACCAGTGCAACTTTACAGGATGGGATGGAAAAACCTACAGTCCTTACCTCTTTATATCAGGAAAAACCCAGTCCTTCCTCCTTCTGTGTCTCTCCTGTGTGTCACACTATAACCTTTTATTTTCACACAGCTACACTCACAACACTTCTTAACACCAGAGCTGTGGAAGTTGTTTTTCCCACAACAAGCAATTCTCTGCAACACTGGCTGGATGCCCCAAAATTTAACTCAATTCTGATACTGGAGATAGCATCAGATCCCACAGGTTAAGGGCTCAGTCCCACAAGACTGTCCCCCAGCACCCTTCAGCAAACAGTCACAAGTCTAGGTGGTTACTATTTGTGCTTTAGCTATAAACGTGAGGCCACGACCCCCTGCTTGGGTTTGATTAATTTGCTGCAGTGGCTCACAGAACTCAAAAAAACTGTTTACTTATTGTTTCCAGTTTATTGTGAAAGGATATAGACGAACATCCAGATAGAAGAGATGCAGAGGACAAAGTATTTGGAAAGGACACAGAGTTCTCATGCCCTCTTCCTATACTCTCACCTTTTCACCAACCAGGAAGCTCTCCAAAACCCCTCCTTTTGGGATTTTTATGTAGGCTTCTCTACAGGCATAATTAATTAAATCTTTGGCCACTAGTGATTGAGCTCAATCTCTGATCCCTCTCCCGCAGCCAACCCTCTAGTCACAAGGTTGGTTCCCCTGGCAATTAGACCCCATTCTAATGTGAGAGCCAAAGGTCACCTGTTTTAACATAACAAAAGACAATGGTGTTGCTCTCATCAGGAAATTCCAAGGGTTTTAGGAGCTCTGTGCTAGAACTGGGAATAAAGACCAAACACATATTTATTGTAAATCATAGTATCACATATGCATATTCAGCCTAATAAAAATCTTGGTTAAATTTAATTCTACCTACTTTATTTCTATACCTATGTAGCTGAATATGGCTGGAGAAAATATATAAACATGCTAAATAGTCTCATTTTGAAATAAATCATCAGTAACCTCAGTGGGCTCCTGTGTTGTTAAAGTCATACTTTAGTGACCTCGTTCTCTCTCCTACTCTCTTCAACAACCATTGCAGTTTTCTCCACTCTCCTCAAACCTCCAGTCCCTCCTCCACTGTTTTCAGTCTCAGCTAATAACGGTGTGTCCTCTTTCACTGAGAAAACTGAAATAATCAGATAAGAATTTCAACAGCTGCCACTACCATATCTACCAGCTTGCCTATCTCCATGGTCTCTACATTCTCTCCTATTATTATGACTAAACTATGTAAGCTCCTAACTCGGACATTTTCTACTTGTGTACACTAGATTCTACCACTTTCCTGTTCTCAAGAAAGTCAGTCCAGCAATTTTTCCTTTTTATAATTATATTTATATTATTACATATAATTATATAATTATAATAAGTATTTCTATTAGATCAGCATACCAACATGCTGTTATTTCTCCCATTAAAAGAGAAAAATTCTCTCAAATCTATTCTTCTATAACACCCCATTTTAATTTTTAATAACTGCTTTGTCCTCAATGCAAAATTCCTTGCAATGGTTGTTATAACCACAATTTCTAATCTTATTCTCCCATTCTGTCTTGAGTTCATTGTGATCAAATTTCCTCCCATACCAATAAACAAAAATCTCTGTATAGGTTATCACTAACTATATTGCTAAATCCAATGGTCAATTCTCAGGCAGTATTTTGCATATCAGCAACATAATACACAATTAAGCATTGTCTCTACCTTTAAACACTTCACTTGGATTCCAGAACACTATATTTACCTAGTTTTCTTCCCACATTTCTAGCCATTCTTAGTCCTGTTTGCTGTTTCCTCCTCAGCTCACTAGCTTAAAATATCAGAATGCCCAAAGACTAAATCTTTGAACCTTTTCTATGTTCTATTTATATTCAAGCCCTGGATGAAATCAGCCAGCCTCATGATTTTAAATGCCACTTATAATCTGATGGGTAATATATTTCTATTTATAGATGGACCAGCTTCATTGCTGCTGATAGAAAACATGAGACACCTATGTCAGAGATGAAGGACAGTCACAGTAGCCAGAATATCAGCATTTTTTCTGGTTTCCTGAGGCCTAATTCCCACAGTATGGTGCCTTCTCTTCTGTACTAGTCTGCTCAGGCTGCCGTAACCCAATAACACAGACAAGGTGCTTAAACAGCAGAAATTTATTGTATTTTTCTCACACTTGTGGAGACTGGAAGTCCCAAATCAATGTACCAGGCATGTTGTTATCTGGGGAGAGCTCTGTCCTAGAGTTGCAGATGGCTTCCTTCTCAACTGTGCTCATATAGCCTTTCTCCTGGGTCCCCACAAAGAGGAAGAGAGAGCTCTCTTGTGTCTCTTCTTTTAAGGACACTAATTCTATCATATCAGGGCCCTACCCTTATGACCTCATTTAACCTTAATTATTTCCTTGAGAGCCCCATCTCCAAATACATCCACACTGGCAGTTAGGCTTTCAATATATGAATTCAGGGAGAAAGAGATATAAACATTTAGTCGATAACACCTTCCACCCTATTTAAAACTTAATCACATCTTTTCCCAAGAGTTCCTGTACTTTTTCTGCTTTATTTTTAATTTAGTACTTATTACTACTTAATATCATATGATATTATATATCATATATTATATACTTATATATTAATTTATATATAATATATGCCTATCATAGAGACAGACTATATATATATACTTAATATATATGACATATATTAAGTATATATATATTGTTTGTCTCTATCATAGGAAGTATGTTCTATTAAGGTGGGGGATGTTGTCTTTTTTATTCACTGTTATATCCCTTATGCCTAAATCAGAGCTAGAACATATAGTTAGCTCTCAATAAATATTTGTTGATAGAATGAAGGTTGTAGTAAGGAAGGTTGATTATTTGGAAAGCTGGAGTCAGGCACACTTCTAACCTGTGAGACCTCCTTTAAGAGGGAAATCCTAATGAATTGTGTGGTCAGTTATTTGCTGTAGACTGAACTGTAAAGGTCTTATAGAAACCCTTAAATTTAAATTTACTTTGTAATGAAGTGTATTTCCAAAATAATGGAGATTATAATTTGGACTTGCTTAAGTTTTCTTTTCTTTTTTTTTTTTAACTAGGAAAGAATAAAGGCAGAGTCATAAAGCTCAACAATACATTGTTGAGAAAACTTTACACCCTGTAAAAATCTAATGAGCAGAATATAAACAAAGCCTTTTTGACCACAAATTAGGAAACAAGCAGCTGTTTTGTCAGGGGCAGCTTATTGAGAAATTGTCATTTTGATGCTGACAGCTTGTGTCAGATCTAAGTAAAATGGGTTAAAATATGTAGATTGCTTGTCTTTTTTACCTATTTTAGGCTATCTCTAAATTGAGGATGCTAAGATATACTTAGAGAAGTTTTCTCTTGGTGGGTAGTTATGAAAATTTGGTTTTATGGAAGGATCCATTCTAGATTAATCCTAATTAAGTCATTCATCATAGCTATTGGCATTATTTTTTCTTCATGGGAATTTGGGAGAGCTGGTTTTTTCTACCTTGATCCTCATACTAAAGTGCCTAAACCCCTACTTTCCCATCCTCTTCAGTTACCTTGTAGAACATCCACAGGCCACAGATTCTTGCTTTAAAGTGAGATGTTAAATCATCTAAACATGTTATTTTGAAGTTGATAAATTTTAAGTTCTTCAAGTTACAAAGTACTTTCTGAATGGCATGTATTTTTATATATCACCCTTTCCTTTTCATGTCTCTGTCACATATACATTCCTGAAACCTATCAGCCTGATTAACCTTCTTACTCTCTCTACATGACATGAAAAGACAAAGGTAAAATAAAGGCTTCTAGGGCACTGCTTAAGGGGGAGTCTAGAAATGTCCAAAGGTCAATCTATTCTAAGTTATCTCCTAAATTTTATAGTATCTTGTCTTCTGGGACTGGTAAAAATCACCCATAAGTAGTAATCTGGCATCGATATTCAGCCTTTGAGAATGCAGGTGAGTAAATCTCTTTTCAGTATAAAGGAGGATTACCCTGCCCAAGAGCCAAAGGTAGTTTGTTTGTTTTATTCCATATAATCAAAATTGCTTGCCTGAATTCTAGCTGGTAAAAGTTCATGAAATTTATTCTGAGTGTTTAATTTCAGAAGAAGAAGAAAAAACATTTTCTAGTTAATAAGTCTATGAAATAAGTGGAATGAGATGGCATGATTAGTTTTTCAGTTGAAGTTGTTTCAATAAACAAAAATTATACATTTTTGCCCTGGCTGGTATGGCTTAGTTGTTTATAAAATTGTCCCATAAACCAAAAGGTCATGGGTTCCATTCCCAGTCAGGGCACATGACTGGGTTGTAGGTTTGGTCCCTGGTCAGGGTGTGTGAGAGAGGCAACCAATTGATGTTTCTTTCTCACACTGATGTTTCTCTCCTTCCCTTCCCCTCTTCCTAAAATCAATAAGCATGTCCTCAGGTGAGGATAAAAAGAATTATATATTTTCTAAAATTTGCTTTTTAAAAAAGCATTTTAAAGAAAACTATATCGTATAAAGAAGGAACACTGAATTAAGAATCAGGAAACCTGCGTTCTAGTCCAGGCTCAGCCACTAACTTGCTGTGTAACCTGGCCCAAGTCTCATCATCTTTTTGGGTCTCCATTTTCTTATTAATGTAATGAGAGCATTTGACAAGTTGATGTCTTAGGCCCCTGTTAGAACTAGCATTCTATGATTCCAAATTATTGTAACTGATAAACTCACAAATCTACTGATTTATGTATATTACTGCAATATTATAATACTATAGATATAAATTAATAAATAAATACCATAAATAAATAACAACTGTTTTAGAAAGAATTTCACATGCCAATGATATGAAATTGTTTTCATAGGTACATTCCTCTCATTGAAGGGAGCTGTGCTAACATTCTCCTGTATGGATCGAACTGGTGGATTAATGCAGCCGTCATATGAAGTTTGGAGGGACCCAAACAGCATAGATGAAAATGAAAAATCTTGGAAAAGGAAACTGGTTATGAACTGCCCCTCTCTGTCACAAGAAGTAGGAGATCATCAGTATACAATAATCTGCTCAGAAAAACAAGCCAAAGTTTTCTCACTGCCTTCTCAGACTTGCCTTTATGTTCATAACATCACCGAGACATCTTTTCTACTGCAAGCAAATGTGGTGGTCATGTGTAACAGTGCCTGCTTGGCCTGCTTTTGTGCCAATGGGCATATCATGATAATGAGGTACTTGCCTTCTCTGTAAATTATTTGTTAATTACAACAGTGCCAACATGGTACAATTCTGAGAAGTAAATGGGTGATGTGCAAAATGTTATCTAGAAGCGACCTGAGATCATTGTTTCTTATATTTTTTAATGCTTTATTGTTCTACAATTTGAGAAGAGTTTAAGTTTTTTATTTTTTGCTATAGTTGGGGGTTTTTGCTAAAAATGCTTTGCATTGTGAATATTTTTAATTGGCATTAAGAAATC
Source organism: Mormoops blainvillei (assembly GCA_004026545.1). NCBI lineage: Eukaryota > Metazoa > Chordata > Mammalia > Chiroptera > Mormoopidae > Mormoops > Mormoops blainvillei. Next base: position 2,443 of record PVJD01009203.1, on the reverse strand, counting down.
TTAGAAAAGAGTGATTTTTTTCCAGTTTTTCACACATTCATTCAGCACACACATACTAAGCATATGTTATCTCCCAGAAGCTATGCTACGCACTGGAAATATAAAGATGAATAAACTATAAGGAAAATAAATGAAATGTTACTTTTACTAGGTCTCATAGTTCACACAAGAATTTTACATACAGAATTTAATTTGATCATTATAGCTTCTGTAGGACATAGGAAATAGATTTACATCCACCATTTTATATATGTCAATAAATTAACCTCTTCCCCACCATCATGCATTAACTTGACTAAATTTCTCATGCATGTCTATTTAACTGGGTTTGTTTTGGACTCATATCCTAAGGAGTTTAGTTACTTGAGATGGCATAACATAATGCTTTTTAATATTTTTTCATGGTAAGTCTTTGAAATCTAGTTCATAATTTACATGTACAGAACATGTCAAGTCACACGAGCCATATATCATCTGCTCACTAGGCACATGCAGCTCATGGTTACCATATTAGACAGCACCATGTGGGAACCTCAGGGAAAGCTTACTCCAACAGCACATATTTCAGGTCCCATTTTATATGGTAAGGTCCTAGGGTTTAACTTGTAATTACAAACTACTTTGATAAAAGAAATTAGTACTATTTTTTCAAGGTGCTGATTTTATGATCTGGAATAATTTAAAATCATTGTACATACTGGAATTGGATGTACAATGTAGGATGATTTCAAAGCTTGAGATATAATGAAAAATATATTTTTCTCCTTTTGACATTAGAAGTAGGATTTAAAAGTAGTCAAACTGGTTTTCTAAAGTAATTTGTTAAACTGGCTCTAAAGACAGTATCCAAAGGGACAGTCTGATGGATTTAATCAAAATCATTTGCTACAACATTAGGATAAGCATATAGCCATTTGGTAAGACAATGGAGATAAGTGGTATTCATTTGGATGTGTAAATTCTCATGTATTATTTAAAACTTATTCTCATTCCCTTACAGCCCTAGCTGTGCTTATTTATCAATCATGCCTTCAGTGCAGGTGCCCTAAGTGATAGGTAATTTTTCATTTCCTGTGTATAGACGGGTAAAAGAATGGGAAGCAAAGCCACTCCATCCCCAGGCACAGTGACTGGGCCTACTCCATGTCTTCATCAGTGCATTACCTCCTCAGGCTCAGATGTTTTGCCTTAAAAGACAAAGTATGCAGTCAGGCCCTTTCTTTTTCTTCTTCTTCGTCTTTTTTTTTTTTTGTATATTTTATTGATTCTGCTATTACAGTAGTCCATTATTTTTCTCCCCTTCAACCCCTTTGCCCTGCACACCTTCCCATCATCCCCCTCCTCGCTTAGTTCATGTCTATGAGTTGTACATATCAGTTCTTTTGCTTCTCAATTTCCTATACTATTCTTAACCTCCTCCTTTTTTTTTGGTTTTGTTATGTATTGTTTTTGTGAACATTCTCCCTCCACCATTTTCCCCAGCCCCAATCACCCTCACCTCCCACCCTTAATCCTTCCCCCTTTTGGCTTTGTCCATGGGTCCTTTATGCATGTTCCTTGATGACCCTTCCCCTCCTTTCCCCCAACCCCGGTATGCCCCTCTCTCCTCCCCTCTGGTTACTGTTAGTTTGTTTTTTATTTCAGTGTTGCTGGTTATATTTTGCTTGCTTGTTTATTTTGTTGAATAGGTTCCACCTATGGATGAGATCGCTGTCTTTCACCACCTGGCTTATTTCACTTAGAATAATGCTCTCCAATTCCATCCATGCTGTTGCAAAGGGTAGTAGCTCTTTCTTTCTTTCTGCTACATAGTAATCTGTTGTGTAAATGTACCATAGTTTTTGGATCCACTCATTTACTGTTGGGCACTTAGGTTGCTTCCAATTCTTGGCTCTTGTAAATTGTGCTGCTATGATAATCGGGGTGCATAGGTTCTTCTGAATTTTTGTTTTGGGATTCTCAGGATATAATGCCAGCAGTGGAATTGCAGGGTCAAAAGGCAGTTCTATTTTTAGTTTTGAAGGAAATTCCAAACTGCTTTCAGCAGTGGCTGCACCAGTCTGCATTGTCACCAACAGTGCACTATGGTTCCCTTTTCTCCACATCTTCACCGCACTTGTTGTTTGTTGATTTGTTTATCATGGCCATCTCACTGTGGTGAAGTGGTAGCTCATTGTGGTTTTAATTTGCATCTCTCTGATGACTAGTGATGCTGAGCATCCTTTCATGTTTCTGGGCCCTATGTATGTCCTCCTTGGAGAAGTGTCTGTTCAGGTCTTTTGCCCATTTTTTAATTGTATTGTTTGTCTTCCTAGAGTGGAGTCGTGTGAGTTTTTTCTATATTTTAAATCAAACTCTTGTCTGAGGTATCATTGGCAAATATATTTTCCCAGACAGTTGGTTCCCTTTTGATTTTGCTGATGGTTTCTGTAGCCGTGAAGAA
>PVJD01009202.1:0-65226 GCA_004026545.1 Mormoops blainvillei | reverse complement strand
TTCATACTGGTTTTTCCTGAGGGCATTTTGCCAAATCGCTGGTGGGGGTGGGGGTGGGAAGAATGGGGATAGCAGAAGCAGCAGTCTTACTGGGCTGAGATGAGAATTTAAGGCTGCCAGAGTAGCTGGGACTTGAAGGGAAAATGATGGGGAGGACTTGATGAGAAAGCTACTCCCCAGGTGGCTGGCTGACTCCTGAGCCGAGCATGCAGTGAGAATTCCAGGAAACTGAGCGGGATGCAGCAGCTGGGAAGCTAAAGAGGTGAACGGATTTCAGCCGTCGAGGAGACAGAGGCTCAAGTCCCACTGACGTAGAGGGGTTTTGCTCAACATCCTGGGCTTGGGGTTAAGACCTCAGAAAGGCCACACTCTAGGAGTCAAGGTCATGCTCGATAGAAAGGTGGTAGACTAAACCACAACCGTATCGGTAATTACATTTAAGGGAAATGGACGAAACATTCCAATGAAAAGACGAAGATGGTCAAACCAAATAAAAAAATAATGCTCTGTTTGTAAGAGACGCTTTAAATGTCGGGATACAGATTGAAAATAAAAAGATGGGAAAAGATATATACCATGTAAAGGCTAGCAAAAGAAGTTTGGTGTTGCTAATTTAGAGTCATGCAAATTTCATAATGATAAAGGTTGTTTCAAAGGAAAGATTTACACGATAATACACAAGTGATCATTTATTGGTCATCAGGTATATGCCAAACACTACCCTAAGTGTTTTGCATTCATTGTGTTGGGTGATCCTCTGATCAATTTTATGAAGTAAATGTTATCATCCCCATTAAATGAGGAAATTGAAGCTCTGAGCCATTTGCCTCAGGTCACACAACTAGGAAATAATAGACAAGATTCAAACCTGGTTCTGTCTGACCTCTTGCCAAAAAGCTTTTAATCACTGCTGTGCTTTCTAAGCACCATACTGCCAGGTGGAGAGGACCCCTGTTGGCACAGGGGAGGACATTCTGTGGGGACTCCTGGAACTCTGGACTGGAAACCCTTCAAGAACAAGACTGTCTGTCTGACTCCCTTACACAGGCACACACACGCGCGCGCGTGCGCGCACACACACACACACACCTGTGTAAATGCTCTGCTCTTCCGTATACATGATCCCCAAAGGTACAGAGACCTTCCAGTTTACGGATTACTGAAGCCTGACTTCTGTGAATTTCTTAGTTCAAGTTCTCAAGAATCTGGTCTGGTTCAAGAATCATGTATTTGTCCCTGATTTGGTCAATTGGCCAAACTCCCCAGAGAGACCAAGGGATGCTATTTTTAATTTAATCTTTCTCTTCTGCCACTCTGCTGCCACTGTGGTCACTGAGATCCTTTTCCCTGTCCAGTGACTAGGTGGCCTTTGGAGAGTTATTGAACCCCTCTTTTCTTCTTCTGCAAAAAACAGTTAATTAGACCTACTTTGCAGAGAAAAAAGATACACATACACACATATACAAACGCATACACGTGTATACACTTGCATATATATAGGTTAATTTAGGCTCTTCCTGGGTAGTAAAATCATGAGTGTTCCTAGCAGCATTATGGGTTAACAGCGCCCGAGTGGAAACAACCTACATGTCCATCGATGGATGAATGGGTAGACAAAAAAGGGGCAGGTCCACACAGTGAGGTTCTATTTGGCCATAAAAAAGGAATAGCCTACAGTACATACTACACTGTGGACAGACTTCAAAACGTTATGGTGAGTGAAAGAAGCCAGACACAGGAAGCCATGTGCATAATCCCGTTCGTACGACATGTCCAGCAAAGGCAAATTTATCAAGACAGAAGATAGATTAGTGGTTGTCTGGGGGGTGGGGAAGGTAGGAATCAGGATTAATCATAAATGGGCAACTTATTGCAGGGTTAAAAGGGTTCTTATTGCAGGGATGGAAATGTTCTAAAACTGATTTATGATTTAGTAACTTATAAAGTTACTAAAAGCCTTTGAGCTGTATGCTTGAAATCACATATTTTTTCCTGTTGTAAAACATACATAAAACTTGTCGTTTTAATCATTTTTAGCTGTATCGGTCAGCAGTAGTAAGCACATCACATTCCCATTGCTGTGCCGCCGTCACCACCACCCCCAACGGAAACTGTCCCGTTGAACAACTCCCACCGCCCCTCCCCCAGCCCCTGGTAACCCCCATTCTATTTTCTGTTTCTGTGGCTCTATTTTAAGTACCTCAAGTAAGTGAAATTTTACACCATTTGTCCTTTTGTGCCTGGCTTATTTTCCTTAGAATAAGGTCTTCAAAGTTCATCTGTGTGAGAGCATGTGTCAAAATTTCCTCTTTTTTAAGGCTGAATAATACTCGCTATAGGTATCTACCACCTCTTGTCCGTCTAGTCACCACTGACGGATGGCTGTGTTGTTTCCACAGTTTGGCTGTCATCAGTAACATGGCTGTGAATATGGGTGTACAGAGATCTTGAAACTGGTGGGTTTTATTATATGTAAAATGTATCTCAATGAAGTTATTTTTAAAAAATAAATTACTTTTCAGGATGTAAAGCACTAATAAATGGTAGATGTTATTATCAACAACTTAAAACTGGTAAATTTGATCAACACTGAGTTTTTAAAAAGTGTTATTTAGTAAAAAAGATATGTTCATGGTTTTTAAAAAGGAAAAATACAGAAAAGTATAAAGAAGAAAGGAAGTATCTGTAATCTCACCTAGAAATAACACTGAAAGATGACCGTACGAAAACTACTAAACTTTAATTTTACTTTGAATTAGTAGAAGAAACTGAAATGAAATGAAGAAGTTGCTGAACTTAGGCTCTTTTTTAACAGCAGAGCTGTTCATTCCTAAACTACCCCTTTAAAAACAAAATGAGTAATGAAAAAAAATATTGAGGTTGGTTTTTCTATTTAAATACATGTTTCTTGATGATCAAAGTTTTATTTCCCCAAGCAGACAATTGTTTCATCAAAATCAGAGGATATTTCTGATGCTTAAACAACTAAAGGGCCTGAATTTCTAGATTAAAAACAAAAGAACAAAGTTGAAAATCTTAGCAAACTTTTAGATAAACTTCAAAGAGAAATTATCAGGGAATGACTAGTTTGTGAGCCAAATATCTATGAAGATGATAGAGCACTTATTTCAAAAGCAGGAACAAGTGGTTGTAGCTAGTGTCAAAAATAAATCCAAGGAGGATACACATGAATTCTGAATTTCAGTCTGGTTTCTCCTCCCCCTGAATTAATTGGTTCTTGGATTTGAATAGATCTGCCCCAGCCTGAATATTCTCACTTAGAGGTGTAAACACATTCCATGTTCAGCTTTCACTCACTGCAAAAAAGAATTATTTAAAACTCGGAAATAAGACAGAAAGCTAGGCTGCATGTTGAAGGATTATTTAATTCCCCAGGGGAATGTATCTGTGTTTGATTTTGCTATTTGTTATTTGATTACAGCCCAGATGCTGTGAAGTTACACGTTAATTTGTATTTTTCTGTCTGGTAGGAAGGATAACCCCAAAGGTTATAATTTTATTAGCCTGCAGGACATCGAACAGTATCTTCTGTAACCTAGCAATCTTATTCTAATATTCTTTCTTGCTTTGAAAATGCTTTTCCTGGTGGATTACATAAATTCTCTTTCCTTAAATGCTCTTGGAATCAGCTTTACCATCTAATGGCTCCATTATAAATTAATGAGCTGAATGAAATCCGTGACACATGTCCATTCTCTATTTGAAGGAGAGCCATGATGTTACCATTTTAACAATTAGAATTAGTTGACAGACCTCAGATGGTACTTTCTCATCCCTTCTTCTGTGACTGTGTGTGTTACCTGCTGGCGGGTGACTTCTAACTCTTGGTGACTCTGAGTGACATTCACAGTGTCCTGTCCTCCACAGCCCTGCTCAGCCCCTGTAGGCGCATGCCCATGGCTTCCGTTACGGAGTCCGTGCCTTTCCTACATGGTCTTCTTTTCCCGCTACCTTCTCTTTTCCGGGCATTACTGTCTTTTCCAAAGATGCCTGCCATCTCATGACGTGCCTAAAGTAGGACAGCTTCAGTCCCATGCTCACTATCTTTCGCAGAAGAGTCGCCTGGGATGCCCATTTAGGACTCAGATTCCGCAGCCTACCCCACAGGAAGTCTAACTCCTCCGGGCGTTTGGCATGAGGCCTAATGACAATGCATTCAATAGGCAGCCCAGGAGATCTGAGGCTGTGGTCCTCAGACCAGACACCTTGGGAAAGCGCTGCAGTGAGCTGCCTGGCGGTGATGGCCCTGATGCCAACTTGGTTCTCACTGCTCGGCCTGGTCAGAGACGAAGGGGGATAAACACTGATGCCTTGGGATGGACTACAGTCCAGCAGTCCATTTTCCTAAACTTCCGTTTGGCGATGGCAGTTGATGTCACATGTTCACTCACCAATTGGCTGTATGAGAGCAGGGATAGGAGAGTGGGGGTGCCTGGGGATCTGTGTATACATAGGTTGAAATTGCTGATATTCAACTCTTTCTGATGTTGCAAAAATGGCAATTTTGTATGGGTTGACCTAATAATTCCTCAGGTGTTTCCAATTTGAAGTTAATTTGGCAATCTACTTGTGACTGACAATTGGGACATGGAATTTCCAGTATCTGGGGGAAGTGTATTATGGTTTTCATCAGGCTTAAAGCTCCACGCACCGCCCCCCCCAAGAAAACAAGGCTCTTCCCCAAAATGCATAAAGTACAACTTTTTGCATGCAAGCTCAGGAAGGGGTATGATTCAAAAGGCCAAGGACTCCACGTTAACCCTCTTTTACAATTTCTTGCTGAGAGCTGCATCCTTTAGGGATGGATCTTTGCTGCCCCCTACTGCCACATGGCTCTCAAGCTGGATTGGCTCCGTTCATGCCTGTCTTCCAGTTCCAGAACAGGCTGTCATCTCACACCCACTGACAGAGTGGTCCCGATCTAGGCAGGAATGGGCACCTCAGACACATTGTTTCATAAGTAACATGTTGTATTGAACTACTAGTAGTACAGGGTGCGGGGAAATGTTGTGATTTAATGGAATGTTATGCCTTGTCCAGTCTAGAGCACACCCTTCAGGTTTATCAGATTCTGATGCTAAGGAAGGTACTTCACAGCTCTGCCCTGTAGAGAACTGAGAGTGAAGCAAAATAATTCTTGTTTCTACACATCTTGACTTCTTTCGCCTATCGAGAAAGAAGCAAAGTCTTGTCTCCATTTGGACATTTATTTAAATATTCCTGGTTGGTGTGTCTGTTCTTCATTCATCTGCCTGGTTCCTTCAGTAAGAGTTAATAAATTAAAAAAAAATTTTTTTTGTTTGATAGTCCAGAATATATATTTTTTAAATTTATTTATTTTAAAGAGACAGGGAGGGAGAAAGAGAGGGAGAGAAACAGCGATGTGTGAGAGACACATCGGTTGCCTCTCATATGCTCCTAGCCCGGAGCCTGGCCAGCGACCCCGGCATGTGCCCTGACGGGGGGGTGAGCCAGTTTGGTCCGCAGGCCGGCGCTCAATCCACTGAGCCACACCAGCCAGGGCGGAGTAAATGAAATCTTTAACACCTGCTCATTTGATATTTGCATAGAGCCACATTTTAACTCTTTTTTGGGAAAATTACCCTTTAACAAAGGCCAAGAACCTATTAGAGATCTCTGATCGCCATCTGAGATATAAACAAGCTGGCCATTTCTTTGAAAACTCACAGTCCAGTTAAAGAGACACTCAAGGTTGCCAGTAACTCTGCGGTTTAAAGAAACCTGCCCCTCTTCTCCCACCCCACCCTTTATTCAAACAGGGAGCACACTACGCTGTCATCACCCCAGGGGAGGTACACTGGCAAAAACCAAAACAGCAAAACAAAAAACCAAAGGAGTTTGTAAATCTTTCTAAATTTTGTTTTCCTGAGGCTGGAGGAATTGAGAAGAGCAGTGGAGGAGGCGAAGACCCACTTGCTGGAGAAACAGAGGAGGGGGGCTGTCACTTCAATAAAGCACTGGTGTCACTACCTCTGGAGAGGCAGGAGCAGGGGGACCAGAAAACACCAGGATGCATCGGATGTGTGGTAAAAGCAGGTGTTTCATAAACCTTTTGTTTCCCTTGAACCAGTGTACATATTATTTCTTTCTTTCTATCTATCTATCATCTATCTATCTATCTATCTATCTATCTATCTATCTATCTATCTATCATCTAATTTACTATAGGTAGTGGGCCAAAAAAATAGCAAAACACTGACCCTAAAGGCATTAAAAAAGCCAAAATCAGCTCTATTAGTCTAGTTGTATTCAGAAAACCTGCTTTCTTTCCTTTTCTTCTAGAACAGTGTCTCCAAAGGACTATCAGATTAGGTTGGAAGTACATTTCACTTTCAGGCTCCTAACTATTCTAAAGGGAATGACAGTTACCTTCTTTAAGGACTTTTGGTGGGGCTTTGTCTACTTTATCTAGACACCTCAAGTTACATGGCCAGCTGGGGGAAAGGAACCTGGGACTAAGACAAATTAAGACAGAGACTGGACCTCCTCAGACAGTCAGCACCCCCCAACCCCGTCGTCTTGTCATCTTTCCATCTTTCTCCCTCTCCCCCTCTGCCAACCGGGATACAGCAGGATGAGAAAGATCATTTTTTTCAGGACTTGGGGGTTTACTTTCAGTATGGTTTTATTATTAAGCTTTCAGAAGCATAAATTCTATGAAGTTCAGGCTCCCTGACTCCCACTTATATTAAAATGTACAAATCCCTAGCCAGGCCAAGCCAAAAATTTGTGATTATGCATCATCTTCCGACAAGGCTACAGTTTTTACTTTATAAAGTAATCCTGCCCCTGCTGGTCCCTGTACAAAGGTTAATTTAAAAAATGTGACCAAAAAAAAAAAAAAAAAGGTGTCAGCTGTGTAACAGACATTCACAAGAATGAATCAGAAGTGTCAAGAAGTTACCCTAAAATAGAGGTGGAATGTTTTTTAAAAATGTATGGTTTATTCTGGGATTAATACTAGTATTTCACTTTTGGAACTTTACGTTAGGCTAACTAAACAAGGTGGAGTTTTGTATATTTACACGTCTGGTAAGCGCTTCCACCCCATTTAGGGAAATAGAGCCTATTTGAGGAGATGGGCTGATGCACAGAAAGCTTACAAATGATTCTGACTGCCCCGCAATAGAGGCGGCCGTCCCTTAAGAACGCATCCAGGGAGTTGGCTACAGAGAGGCAGCCATGCCGGGTCGGAAGCAAGTGCATGCTGGTATCTGCCTGGTTTCACACTTCCTATTTACCTATTTAGGCATCCTCTCTCTTTGGGCCTAATTTTATTTTGCAGAATGTGTTCTCAGCGGCCCAGTGCAGAAACCACAGCTCAGACCAAGGACTGGACTAAATCCCCATTTACTATTTCTTGAAGGAGCTAGATATTCATTTATTTCACGTGAAAATGAGTGCCTGGAATCATTCTTCCCGCCCACTACAGAGCTACAGAGTATCCAAAATAGAACAAAGATAAACCAAAAATCAAAGGAGCCTATTTATTTTATTTTTAAAAATCTGGAAAATCACTTATATTTTAATATATACATATTTCATTTTGATTCGGAGTACTTTTTGGGTAAAGATATGAGTGCAATATACAGGCTGAAAAGAGAGTATCAACAATACACCGGGGGAATTAGGCACGTCGATTGAGCATTCGTTTCTTTTTCATTAATACTCAATAAGGTGCCATTCAAGGAGCACTGTTTTGGTCATCTCCTTGCAACCACTGCCAAGAGGTGATCTGACATAAAAATCCCGCTGTGCCTGTGAGACAAATGTGATTCTACATTCATAATCTGCGTTTGGCAAGACCAGGTCACATACCTACTAAATAAACGGAGTGCAGAGACTCTGCTAATCCCTTGGTCAACCCTGCCATTCAGCTGTAGGGCCCTGATGGAGACCATCAGCGGCTAAGCCTCGGGCAGGCTGGACTGAAGCTTGTTCTTTGTGGGGTGGGGGTGGGAGGAAGGTGGGGATGGGATAAGATCTGGATAATTTCTTTATGCTCTCCACCTCTTCCGTACAACCTGCTGTTAACCTGAATGCTGATTTTCAGTCTTTGTGTGTATAGTGTCCCTGTCCTCCCAAATTTGCATTCATTCTTGCTCACAACACACATTAATTTCAGAGTCCAGATGGATTAGGGAAACCACTCACAAATTTTGTGGCGATAATTAAGTTCTAAGCAACAGCAGGTTTTTTGATAAAACTCTTTCACCATATGCTTTGAATTTTCAAAAGTCAGATTTCATTCCATAGCTTGTCACAGTTATAAAATTGTAAGAGGCTCCCTGGATTCATGAACTGTCTTTCTTAATAGATCCGCACATTAATAAGTGTTACCCATTTCTTAACGATACCTAAATTTCAAATTTTAGTCCCCACTTTACAAGTAAATGGACACAAAGACAAAAAGCTGATTTGCCCATGTTCAGTTGGGAGCAAAATCTAAATCTCGGCCCCCAATTTAATGGTGTCTATGCTAATTACACTGCCTCTCCAGGCCTCTGGGAACATGATCCTGGAACCTTGCATAAGCAAAATGGAAAACAAATACATTCCCACCAGAGAAACTGGATAGTTTATCAAGCATGAAAATAACATTAAAATATTGCGTACAGCTGATCATGACTTTCAGATAAATCCATTATAAAAAAATCCTTTCAGGTCAAATAAATAAGATTAAAATTCAACATAACAGATTTACAGGTTTAAAAATAGCTTGAAGTGTGGACTACAATTCCACCTACACACATATATCACAAGTTTCCCCAAAGAGTGTAAGACAACTCCATTAAAACTGTTCAGTCACCTTAGCCGTGAGATTTTTATTTGAAAGAGATACCAGGCTTCAAGAAGTTGCAGTAAAAGTCACACCTGTTAGGTGACAAGACAAATGTAACAAAATCTTATGTGTAGATTCTAGGCGACGGATCTGCACTGTACAATTCTTTCAACATTCCTGAATGTTTGAAAAATGTCATAGTAAAGTGCTGGGAGAAAAAAGCAAAACAGGTAACATCTGTGCCTTATGACCTAAAATATACATGACAAACTATCAGGAATTGGTCAGCTTTAACCAGCAGGTTCACCAAATGTTCATCATTAAATATCTGAGCGCGCTGCCCACTAGGCACCGCGCTGAGTACAGGGTTTCAGCAGTGAACAGCGTCCCTGTCCCTGTTTTATCATTTGTCCCAACATTCTCCTGAGGCCTGCAGTAGAAGATTGTCTTTAGGAGCTTCTAGGGCTGCTGGTAACACTTCCTTCGTGGAATACAGGACTCCATGTGCCCTTCTTTCCACTGGCACTTACGCTTCTACCGAAAATCTATCTGGAAGAATGTTGGGATAGTTGCAATTGGTCAGCAGAGGCAAGAAAGCTCTAAGGAGAGGTCCTTTTCAGAGAAGATGACATCCCAGCTGTGCATTGGTGACGTCCTGGGAGCCAAACTGCACCTACGTTCAGAGCCCCAAGTTAGAGAGAGGAGAGCATGCCCTCCAACCTTTGTCTGAAAAGCTGAGCTGCTGACCTGCTGAGAAAGCCCTCTGGGATGAAAAAGAAGCACCCGTCTCCTCATTCCACAACATGGTTTCCCCCCTCTAGAGCTCTTTTTCAGTGTTTTATAATTTTATAACAACCCATATTTTCAGGGAGCAAAAAGCTTTAAAACATTAAAGGCTTAGGTGACGTTTAGTGTAAACTAGGTATCTCCTTGCAAGCATCTGTCGCCCGCTAACCATGAAGGCTGTAATTCAATGTTACAATCTGCAGATACCCATCTCACTTAATTTCATCAGGTCATCTCTCTGGATACTGGGAATCTGGAAGTGCCAGCCCCATTCTACAGATCCAAGGACAGCAACTGTGAAACTAACTACGACTCATCATGCGAACCTGAGAATTTTTTAAAAATGTTATTTCAAAAGAAATGTACAAATGACTCTTTTCCCCTTTTCATTTCCTGAAGGCACCGCACTGCTTAGAAAGTAGGCCCCACAAGAAAACCCAATGATACTTTATAGAAAGCAATGAGGAGAATTCCTCATTCTTGAGGGAAGCCAAGAAAGGTGCAGCAGTAACTGAATAAAGGAAAAGAACTTCAAAATTTAAGTTAGGAAAATCTCAAATAGTTAAAACTGTTCAGGGATTGGAAGATTCTCCGGATAAAGGAAGTGGTCAAGTAACTGCTTCTCCCTGAGAACGTATCCTAATTGACGACATAATTCACAAATATGCTCTTAGTTACAGCTAAGACTTACTGGCATAAACAGTAATGGAGGACAATCTCGTAATTTTATACCTACCACAAAACGAAGTGATAGAGATCATCCAGCCCCTCTATGTTCGTCATTAAGGGAAAATCTCACCTTTCATTCTATTTCAGTTTTTTTCTCTTCTATTTTTATTCCCCAAAATAAAAGCTGCATCATATCATAGCAGTGATTTTCAACCTTTTCCATCTCATGGCACCCATAAATTACGAAAGTTCTGCGGCACACCAAAAACTGTATTTTTTATGCTGATCTGACCAAAGAAATAGATGTAATTTTGATTCATTCACCCTGGACACTTACTGTGCTGGCTGTTGTCACTTTTTTTATCTGACAATCTAAGGGAAAACAGGTCAGTGCCCCTGACTAGTCAGGTACTGCATGTTTTAAAAATTCTTGCGGCACAATGTTGAAAATTGCTGCATTATAATAGCCAGAAACTGTCACTGCTGCAACAGCCAAAGGATAGCGGGGAACTACCGGACTACAAATGGACATCCTGACTTGTTCTGCAATAGAAACATGTATGCCTTGACGCAAGTTTCATCCACCATTGCGTCAGATATGTCTCAGAAACAAGGAAACAATTTATTTTCAATTTAGCAATGTCCAAGAATGATGTCAAATGATAAATATGTTAAAGGGCTGATAAATACATGGCCCAAATACTTGTAGGTCAACTGAGTGAAACTAGCATGTTTTAGAGTGGGGCAGATTTGAAAAACAGACCAGCTTTCTAGGAAAGACTTGATTCTGAGTGGAAGTCCTAACAAATGTTTCTACTGGGAATCACACTCTGGCCATTACTTTTATCCTATATTCACAACGAATGCCTAGTATGAAGTAAGTAGCTGGTTTATTACAAAATGCCACATGTTGAGGGTTAAAAAAATTGCTTATTAAGATGAGACCAAGATGACAGACGCTAAAGTGAAGTATTCTATCAGCAAAAAACAAGGTAAAGCCATTTTCTACTGGCAAAATCCTTTTGTAAGAATGGTCGACAAGCAGCTAGTTAGAACTTAATTTCTTAAAACAGAATTTTATGGTTGGAGTGGACTTTGGAAACATCTAATCTAACTCCTTATTTTACAAATAGGAAACCTGAAGCTAGACAGAAAAATTGTTATTGTTTGGATTAAGATTCCTGAGTAGGGGGGAAAAAAAAAACCCAAGCAGGAAATGAGTCCTCAGTATCTAATACACAGCTCTGCTTTTAATAGCAATTTAACCAGACCAGGAAGCTTTTTAAATATCGTTTCCTTTTTTGATGGGGTTGAATGTTTTGTGGCAACACTATTCTCTCTGATAAAAGTATTTTTTAAAAATAGGAAATGTAAAACATACAAGCAAGCACAAAGAAAATAAGTAATCAAAAATAGTATATTTCCTTCCGGGTTTCTTCTAGGTCCCAAAAATAACCACCTCTCACTTTGTAAATGGAACTTGACGGCTGCTTCTGCACTGACACAATCACGGGCGCAGCAGCGGTGCTGTGCAATGATTGTCAGGGGCTCGTTGGAGTGCACAACAGCTGAGGGACAGAGGCTGCCAGCTAGTTCATCAGGTGGCACTGAGGGGACTCTGCATGACCTTTTTGCTTCAAACATAAACCCACCAGAGCAGGAGCCTGAACATCAGGTGGGGAGGGAGGGTAGAGGGGTAAGTAAAGGGAAAGGTCAAAGTGACCTTTCCAGGCTGGACTGGCCTGGAACTGAAACCATTCTTCTCCACAAACTCTCCTGGCTTCCTCTTAAAATTAAGGCTGATCTTTTCTTTCTCAAATATTTTTATTAATTAAATTTATCGGGGTGACATTTGTTAATAAAATTATATAGTTTTCAAGTGTACATTTCTATGATACATGATCTGTATATTGCATTGTGTGCCCACCACCTGAAGTTAAACCATCTTCCATCACCATATATTTGAGCCCCTTAACTACTCCCTCAGTCCCCCACTGCCTCTGGTATCCACCATACCGTTGTCTGTATCTGAGTTTCAGTTTTATATTCCACATGTGAGTGAATTCACATGGTTCTTAGCTTTTCCTAAGGCTGATCTTTAACACTGGTCAGGTGGCTATGATCTGGCTTCCCTGGAGACACAGTGCCATCTCTCATGACCACACAACTTTAAATAACCTGTGTAAACAGCCTAGTGTATGGGTCCTCTTAGATTCTTTAAAAAAATTTTTTTAATACCCACTACATAATACACTGCATGCTACCTAACACACTGCATAACCTTCTAGCAGGGGTAGATAAGCATAACCGAGTTATTTTTCATCAATCAGGAAAATGAATCCTTAATCGTTTTCTAAATCCTTTGACACATAGTAACGATTAACTTCACAGACAAGCCTATGTCTTTCCATCCGAGTCCACTGATGTGCCTAACAGGCAACCCTTTTTTCCTTGCCCATTAGTGAACCTGCGGACGCGTGCAGTGGCAACTCTGGCGATGAGTAAGCTCATGACCATGACGGTGATCCCTGGGAAGACCTTGAACCACATCGCGGCAAGGCTACCAAACCCCTTAGATTCTTGATATGAACCCATACTAGTTGGGGGCACCCTGAGAACTGATTTCACTGTAATATTTAATACTTATAGGCCTTTCAAATACATAATGGCACAGAAATCATCTCTCCCTATAAGAATATTTAGTCACTTCAGTAAATTCTACATGATCCCCCTCAGGTATGAACTGTTGAACTAAAGCAGCTGCTCAAGCTAAGTCCTGATGTAACTGCTGTGTCTTCCAACCCTAGTCTGGTGACCTCTCAGGGGTCACCAATGATCGCCTGAGTATTAAGAAACTTTGCTTTTAGAAAATCAATTTTGTTCTATGTAACTGAATGAAACCAGAGGGTGTTCAAAAAAGCTGACAATTTCTGGCTCAAATAGCTTTGTTACCACCAATAAGAAGCCATATGAGAGGACTAGTTGAGCCCTTTTGAATTTTTATGTTGGTGATTATATGCATGCATTTCCTTGTCCTACAAGTATTAAGCCTCAGAGAACATAAGCAGGGCTGTGGAGTTTGCTCTGCATTGAATAGACAAAAAGGAATTTATATGATAGTATAACACTGAGTAGTTGGTACCCACATGATTGTCCATATTCTAAACTCTGAAGATGCTACTTTGTAGCCTCAAAGAAATATGTATGCAAGGTAGAATGAAACTTTAACAAGAATTATTCAACAGACAGCACGTTCGCACTGAGGAACTGAGGTTATATTTAGGCTTTAAACTAGTCCCTGAGTATCCTTAGTAACACCCTGGGGTGGGGAAGTGGGGGAGGAAAATAGGGTGAATGAGAACTTAAGCTTTCCAAGGATTAAGGTTCAAATCCTCTGAAATCTATTGGAGGTCAAATAAAATGAGAACTCGACTTTATAGTGGTAGGTCTTCTTGCTGGCACCAGCACGAGGCGGTAGTGATTCTCAAGTTTAATATATTACATACATACTATAAAAATAAGCTGAAATTTTAAGGAATATCCATTATTATTAAAAGGTTTGAGCTCTACTACTCCAACCCTGGGCTTCTGACAGTTAGAACATTCTGGAGCAAAAGCCCATGAAAGCACAACCAAGAGGTATACTAATTGACAAACAGCTGCTGCAATATGCTACAGGCACTTCGGTTGTGACAATTTTGAAAAAGCGTGGAACATGGAGGTTGCCAATGAAAAACTGCTGTAGGCATTTATGACAGAAAAAAGTGGCAAGTGACCTGTCTCAACACATTCCCTGGTGGGTATTCCATCTTTCCCACTTTTTTTTTTTGTTTGTTTGTTTATTTGTTTATATATTATTATTGAGAACAGGGCAAGGAATGGCACTGCTTTCTCCAGACAGGCTTTTTAAAAAATAAAAAACAAATGAGGGGATGCTATACCCCTGCATCGGTACTCCGTGGCTGAAAACCCTCTCTTCGAAGGCTACCCATGTCAAAACGAGTAGTGACCTCACAGCGTACTAATAAAGTATCATCCTTAATGAAGGTTCTTTGTCTTAGGGCTTCCAGATGCATAAAAGTCACATAACCAAAACCTTTTGGGTTCCGTGGGATTGTGGGTCTCTGGAAGGCAAGCAGCTCTGGTTTGGCATCCATTATCTCCTCATGGTTTTGCCTTATAGGTGCTTCAGACTGATCAAGAATTGTAAGGCGTATTGTACCCTGGAAGGGCCAAGGGAGGTGGCTGTCATACTCTCCTTGCATTGTGTGGACAAAAAGGGATATATAGTTTGCACAGCGTTGAGCAGTTGGTAACTGAAGGTGCAGGCGCATGCAGAGTTTGTACCCAGGTTTGCCTGTGTAGAATCCAGGGCTATGAATGACAACAGGTTTCTCCTCTTCTTGAGATTTCAAGTGCATCCCAAAGTTACCAATCTTCCAGATGTAAATCCCATTGCACTGCTGTGCTTCTATTTCAGCAACTTTGTCCTCAAGGGTTCGAATAGTCCGTTTGAGATCACTTACATACATGCTCTGAGTTTCCATTTTTGCAGTCAGCTCCCGGATTTGATGGTCTTGTCTTACAAGGCGACTCTCTAATTGTTGAATGGTTTCTTGGAAATTTTGGACCTCTGGGTGACACCCAGAGGAGATCCGGGGCAGAGAGGAAGAATCATACGGCAGCACATCACGTTGAGGCTTGGGAGCCATGGCAAGGTTTAAACTCTGAACAGCCTGGGCCAACATTCTCATGTGTGACTGAGTATTCTCTTGTAGGTGGCGTGCCAAATGAATCCTCTGCATCTGAAAATCGAGCACAAGCTTTAGTCTGGGAATAGATACTGTGAGGACTCAGAAAAGGACCCAGCCTAGCCAAATAAAAAGTTTTTAAATAGGGTCACCATTTCCCTCAATCCTGTACATTCTTTGTCTCCATCAGATTCTCGATCCAAAGAGATGATCTTGCCTCTTAATTTGCAGAAAAACTCAGGCTATCTATTGAGCATGCTCCCATCTTTCATTCAGATAAACCTCCCTCCAACTTACAAGTCTATCAGGATCCGCACCCATCCGTCTCTTCTGACTCAGAGATGGTTCTCCTCTTGTCCAAGATTAGTGCTTCGCCTCGGCCCTTAAACGGCACCCACCCCTTTCCACACCTCAGCGGTGCTGCTCAGTTACCCCCTTTCTTCTTCATCTTCAAACAGTCTCTCCCCCTAACACTTTCCCTTAGAATATTATCTTTCCTGTCTTTACTCTTCTCAGGTCATCAAGAACACTGTAATTATTATATGAAAAAAATATTCTTGATATAACAATTTTTATTGTAAGAATAATTCATGTATATTATAAAAAACAGAAAATATTGATAATCTAAAACAAAGTTACCTATTATCTCACTTAACTATTAACATTTTGATACATTTCCTTCAAGTCTTTTTCCTTATGCACACAAATAATTTGCTCATGAAATGAAATCACACTATATGTAATTTGCTTCTTCTATTTTCTAAAATTAGTAAATGCATGCTTATTGTAAAAAAAGTCAGATAAAAAACATAATGGAAAAGCAAAGTGTAATTGTACTCTCCAGAAAGAACGACTCTTCTTAAATAATGATCTATCTTAGACATTTGACACAACTGATCACTAGTCTTGAAACTAATTTTGGAGACTACAACAATACCTTCTCCTTGCCTAGTTCATCAAATTCTAAGACTGTTCACCATAACTCACTTCCTGGTTGCCTCCTCTTTCTTGTACACACTCACTCTACATGATCTCAATCCTATACCTTCCATTCGTCATTAATTATGTCCCAAAATCAATATTCTGAGTTGTAATTCCTCTTTGGAGCTTAACGCTATGTACAATGCATGTCAGCCCCCTCCATTTTCACGGGTATTCTCCACTGCACTATATAACTGAATTTTCTTTATCTATATTCGAGAATTAAAAGAAAAACAAAGAAGCACTTACCTTTTCATGGCAACCAAAAGTACTGAATGTGCATGGAATGGGGGCTGTAGGACAGTCTAGATCGAAATGATTAGGCATCTGAAAACCAAAACAAAGGTTGAAAAATGCTTTTCTCTGCATATCATGTTCTAGTTTGATGAGGTCACACTTGAAATAAAGATTTATGTTTCACTTAAAGAAAATTGTGTATTATCTTTGGCAGCATCACAATAGTAGTCACACAGCTGCAACAGAAACCAGGTAGCCCAAAAAGATTTAAAAAAATTTACTTCCAAAAGTCAGAAAGAAAGGAAATATCAACATCTCATATCATCCCCCCAAATCACTCAAAATTTATTTCAAGAATATTTATTTGTTCCTGTAGCTGGAAGCTGGAACCCTCTAGTGGCATTTTAAAGAAAAAGCACCTTCTGATGTCATCCTCAATGGCAAAGTGAACCAGGACTCTCACTGTGGTCCAGGCCGTTTAATAGGGACCAGTCAACTGGATACATGAAAGCCACAGATTACACCTAGTGCTTCCCTCATGATCACCTTTCATAAATCTCCTTAGCTTTTGTTAACCTGGGCATGTTTTGGCTATAATGGGGAAGCTCAGATGTTTGAAGGCATTTTAATCATATTAATAAAAGTTCTAAAGAAATGCCTCAGCTTTTGATTTGGGGACTCTAAAACAGTCTTTACGATAAGATCCATTATAGAGAATCATATTCTTGGACACTAATACCAAATTCCCATTAGAAATTTAGGTTAGCCATAGTCACAGATATTTCAGGCAGAAACGACAGTGAGATCAATTAACCGAGTCCTTCAATTATGCATAATTCAGAATAGTGGTCAGCAAAATGTTTTGTAAAGGGTCAGGTAGTAAATGTTTTCAGCTTTGTAGGCCCTACGGTCTCTGTTCCAAGTACTCGACTCTGCCCCTGAGGTGGGAAGCCAGCCATATATGACATACAGAAACACAGGCATGGCTGTGTTCCAATACAGCTTATTTATAACAGACGGTGAGCCAGATCCGGCTGGTAGGCTGGTTTGCTGATCCTTCATCTAGAATGTCAACTTTCTTGCCAAAGATCAAGCAGGCAAGTGATTGGCACAACCAGGGTCAAAACCTAGGCTTTCTGACTCTTAACCTAGGATTTTTTCCTACGTTAAGTTTTATTTTTGTTGGGTTTTAGTTGCACGGTTTCCTTTAAGTATTACAACAGAGCAAAAAGAAAAACTGGGGAGGTGAGACTTCATAAGCAAAAAATAGTTTGAACATCTTCAAATTAAGGCTTTGTTGAAAAAAAACAACAACTGTAAGACTCTGTTAAGACCAATGGAAAAGTTTAGTCGAGTGACAGGTTTTATATACCTCTAGTTAGTAAGATAATGAATTATGTTCTCTGGGTTTGCAGATTTCATGGGTGTATAAATAGTGACTAATATTCAAATTCTGTGGGTAAATCCCCCAAATGTTAGAAGACAGCAAACAGAGTTTTCCTATCTCTATTAATAACATGAATGTAGAGTTCTCTGCTATACTTGCTGCTGCTGCCCGCCAGTGGCCGACAGGACCGCTGGACAGGGGGCTGCGGGCCCTGGAAGGCTCGGTTCCGCTCCGTACATCTCGGGGCCATGGGGACAAATAAGGTGCTGCTGCTGTGCAGACTTCACTGTCCTTTCAACTGGTCTCTGGATACCTAAGATCCTTCTTGCACAGTGTGTGAACATGTATTTCTTAAGGCGTTTTTTTTCTTTAAATGGGGATCTTGATTATTTGTATCGTAAAATTACCTGGTTTTGTCTGGAAATGTTATAAATATATATAAACATGGGTATTAAGTTAATAACTTTAAGTACTTACAGAGGGCTAAGTATTTTGTTCTTTCTAAAAGTATGTATTAATTTATGATACATTTTCACATAGTTCTAATACTTCTTCAACCTGTATTTCATTTTTTTGCCTTATTGATTTCATTAAAAACTTAACTCCTTTAATCTACTGATGGAAATACTAGTTTATAAAAGGGAATCATTATACCTGTTCTCTGATGAGTACGGTATTGCAGTATTTACAGATGACATTTGCCAAAGGACAGTTCTGGTCATGGATCTGAATTTTATGAGAGAAATAAAAGAAAAGCATGAGAAAATCTGAAAAAGTAAAAACAACCTCTTTTTATAAAAGTAAGTTTTTCATTATAAATTAAGGATATCGGTGTGTGTAAAAAAAGTGAGAATAATATAGAAAAGATTATTTGCTCTCCCTTTGCCAGTATGGTAATGAGATACACCTTGCCTTTCAGCTCTTTAAAAGGCTAGAGCAATACATCAAAGAATCTTTTAAATCACTGCTTTTAACCTGGGGCAGAGCACTTGTGACTAGTTTGGACAGCATTTACCCACACTGTAATTCTCCGAAGGCGGGTCCCAAAAATTTTCAGCAGCATCACGATGATTTAAATAAAACCCTTGTCAGGAAGGCTAAAGAACGGCAGCTGGGTTAGGACGGGAGGCTTTGGTGCCCAGGCTCTCAAAGACCCAGAAGGGTAAACTTTGTTTCTAAAATACAACGAATTTAAGAAGAATTAACCCTTCAGGGTAAGTCCATTTGCTTAAGTTTAGGAAGACATCAATTTGTTCTAATTATGCCTCAGGCTTCTCCCCATTCATAGCAAGTTAGCTGACTTTTTTTGAATATTTCATCAGCTTAATGAGTGTAATATGCTTGATTTCTTAAGAAAGTAGGAAAAATTACCAAAATAAACTTATAAGAAATAAAATTTAAGGAAGTATCTTCATAGCTATGAAAGAATGTAAGTTATATGTGGGTTGTTTTAGTAAAGAGGATACAGGATGGGTATCCAGGACAAGGATCTCAGTGCTGGCTTTGCCATTACAACATTAATATAAAATTACTTACATTTATATAATATATAAACTGCTTAACTTCTTTACATCTCAGTTTCTGAATGAAAAAAACTGCTCTATCATCGTGATGCTGTCCAGTGCTAGTTTCTTTTTAAATGTGAATGTTTTAATTGAAGTGTAACATATTTATAGAAAAATGAATTTATTACATGTATAAAGCTCAGTGAATTATCACCAGAAAAAACAAACAAACAAACAAAAAATCAAAAAGAAAAACCCCATATGCTGTGGGATTTAATTTATTCTCCATGAAAGTTTTAACAGTCCAGTCTCTTTTTCAAAGAGTAAAGCATAAGCCTTATACAGTAATCATGCTACTTGTTTATCTCTAATCCAAGATTGGTCATTAAAATATCACAAAGGAAAGTAGATCAGCACATATCTTTCCTGGAAGGTTTTGTTATTTGCAGATCTACTACAGTGGTAAGTAGTATAAACAATGTTTTCTAAGAAAGATAGACGAATATAAATCCTATGCTTATTTACTAAAATACTTTAGTGAACTTTGTTTCTTAAAAATCAATCTTCCCACAACTGATAAGATAGACTCAGAATTAGAGTAACATCCTCATCTATGGCAAAACCCCTCAAATGCACATTAAAAAATAATTTAAGGCCCCGGACGGGTAGCTAAGTTGGTTAGAGCATTGTCTTGGTACACCAAGATTGTGGGTTCAATCCCTAGTCAGGGCATACATCAACCAATGACTGCATAAATAAGTGGAACAACAAATCGATGTCTCTCTGTCTCTCTCTCTGTCCCTCCCTTCTTCTTTGTCTAAAATCAAAAACAACAAAATTTAAGCAGTGGAATTAACAAATCCAAGTTAGTACATGCCTCTTTATCTTCAAATGCCATCAACATAGCACAGTTTATACAAGAAACCTGTCTCCTTGGACACTCCTGGAGAATGTGAATATTAAGGTGGCACTTTTGGAAGGGATGCTGGCATTGGGGACAATTCATAAGAGCAAACTCACAATGTGCTTGATGATCCTGTAATAAGGAAAAAATAATGGATTAGTATCTGCCAATCCTTAAGGATCCTCCTAACTATAATCTCTTCTGAGTATAATACTGTTCTCTCGCAAAACAGCCACTCCTTCACAAGGAGCTAAGGGGACAATTTGCAAATATATTTAAGCAATCTCAAACAGACCACAAACAATACTCAATTTCTTATAAAACCACAAAGCTAAAAACGAATTTATTTAATAGAAGGAAATTCTTTTACCTGACTGCTTCAGTTAATCTCAAGTTTTAGAAGGACTCCATTTAGTTGATATAAAATGTACAATTTTGGAAAAGAGAGAAAAATATGATGAGGGCAGTAAGATGATGGCTACGTGATACTTGTTGCTTATTTCAAAATGAGAGAAATGAAGTTAGAGGATTAAAATATCGCACCTATATTTAAAATGCTCTTCAGTTTTATAGTAAATAATGTTTTCCTCCAAAACTTGAAAAATACTGATTTCTGTATTATCATTTGGCAAAGCCAGAGCAGCTGAAATAAGAAATTTATGGTTTCTATTTCTATTAATAGCCAATAATGAAAAGTTGGTATTTTATTAAGCAATTATTATATGCTAGGCACTGGCAGTGCGTAGATGGACACAGCAAAGGCTCTCTTCTCTAGGAACTGCCTTGTCTATATACTAATGGCTCGAAAATAACTTTAATACCTCAAGATGTCTCAGTTCCATCTTGTGCAAACAACCTTCATTTGGACACCTCACCGTCAGAGAAAGAATCTCTCGTTTTGCAAAATTATCAGGAAACAGTTGAGTTTCCAGAAGTATTTCGTTATCAACTGGACACTTGTGACCTGCATCCCTAAGAGAAACAAGTAAGATACATACACTTAGTAGATTTAAACAAACATTAACATTAAAAAATTCAAACAACTTTAATTCACTGTGTATAAATTCTCCATTTGTTATTTCCAATGGAAAATAATTTAACTCATTTATATTGCATAATATTACAGGGAGGGGGACCCCTGTGCTTTTGCGGACAGTTCATGAACCGTTCTTTCATACAATGAATGCAACTAGCATCATCTTGGTTACCTATCAAAAATGATGGGATTTTAGACTGTGGGACATTTTTTCAACCAAAAAGTGAGAAAAACTGTCTGAATTAAAGTCGTATTTTGATTGCCATAAAATGAAGTAAAAGCTAAGAATGGGGACTGTGCAGTCCGGGAGGCCTCTGTTCTGTCAGCAGCTATACAACACGCCAGTGAGATAAGCTATATATGCTGCTCGCAATACCAGTAACATGTCTACAGTGTACTCCTCAGTCATAAGTAAAAGTGAAACCAATGAGCAGTGCCCCTATGCGCCCACATTTTAAGGTTTACTCGAACAGTCATTATAACACTCTGGCTCCTGAACAACAAAAGTTTTCCTTTATTTTTATGTCTAGGGTACAATTTAGTGGAGAGTTAAAGGACCTCTGTTTCCTGCTTTCCCAGTGATTTGGTGGCTATTTCATCTTATGATGAGAAAAAGCATCCTCAGGAAGTTCGGATGTCTGTTCATTTCCCTTTAACTTTTTGGGATGTCTCAATCTTCACTCTCAAAACACGGCAGGTCAGGCAGACTACAGAAGCACTGATCAATCACTGAAACGTCGGCGGAGCACCTCCTGTGTGGAAGGCAGCATGGCAGGTGCTGTGGTGGGTGAAAGGTACTGAAAATGGACTCTGCTGTCCAATGCCTTAGAACCAATAAAGGTGAGAGACACAGCCAGATCTAATGGGGCTTCTCGCAGGCTAATGGGGTTAGTGCTCTGTCAAATATTTTATGAGAAGCATAGAAAACTATAAACAAATTCATTGAAATATATACCCCACACTGAAGTGACAAATGTCTAAGAGAAAATAAAAGAAACTTATAAAGTAAACTGGAAACCATTATCCAGAGCAAATGGAATTAGATTAATGTGTATTTTGATTTCATGAATGACTATTTGGGTGAGAAATTTCTAAGCCATTCCTTTAAAAACATTAGAGTCAAAGTAGTAGTTATTTCTAGCTGAGAGGGAGATAGAAAAAAAAAAGCCTCAGACTTCCTTTTGTGGGTTTTACTTCCTTCTTAGACCACTGTTCATTACTTTCATGAATACCTTGCTATTAAAAAACTGCTAAAGATTAGCTACATTCCTGGGCATGATGACACCTGGTAAAATGCTGTACATCTCTCTATTTATAAAGAATCAACAACCTATAGTATGGTACATACGATTTCCCAAAGACTGAATCAAACAAAGAGAAAATGTGAACATACTGATTACCAGTAAGGAGAGTAAATCAGTATCAAAAACCTTCCAACACAAAAAAGTGCAAGAGCAGATGGCTTCACTGGTGAATTCCACCAAACACGTGAAGAATTAAAACCTATGCTTCCTAAACTCTTTCAAAAGATGGAAGAGGAAGGAATATTTCCAAACTCATTTTATCACCCTAATACCAAACACAGACAAGGACACAAGTAAAAAGTCAATTTAAAAGCTGAAAGAGAAAAACTTACAAGATAGTAAGTAGCCAACTTAACCTACTTACAAATGATTTCACCAATTTAACCAGATGCTAATTTACTGAAGAACATAAAATCCTCCCACTTCTTCCAATGTTTTTTGTTCTGCACAAAACTCCCTAGTCACCCAAAACAGTCCCATCTAATACTTCTGAATTATAGTAAAATGTCTATTTCTTGGGAGATGAACTTGAATCACTTGTGGAAATCCCACATACCTTCACTCAGTTAATGCAACCATGACTTACTGAGTACTTGCTGTGTGTTGGGCACTATTCCCAGCACATAGGAAATCCCCAGAAATAAAACATCTCAACCTCTGCTCTCAAGGAGCTTATTCTCCAATTAGGTAAGAGAGCTTGGGGGTGTGGCTGGAGACCGAGGGGAGGCATGCTCTGGTACAAAGAGGGTAGCCAGGGTTCCCATGAGAGGTGAGATCGGGGTCACGATGGAGGGAGTAAAAGGCGTTAGCTGTGCAGTCAACTGAAGTCTGTGTTCCAAACAGAGAGAACAACTAAAGCCGACTCCCCAAGGCAGGGCATGCTTGGCATGCTGCAGGAACAGCAAAGGGTGAACTGGTGGGAGGAAGAAGAGCACAGCAGAGCGGAGGTTGGAAAACGGGCTGTGGGTCTATTGGACAGGGCCTAACAAACGTTTTGGCTTTTTCTTCTAGGTGATCTGCTGCAATGTTCTGAGCAGAGATGACATCGCCTTACTAATTTAACCAGGTTCACTCTGGCTGCTGTACTGAGAACATTCTGGAAGAAGGCAAGGGTAGAATCAGGGAGGCCTGTGACAGAGCTGATGGTGATTCAGAACAGGGTAGTAGCAGTGAAGGCAGTGAAAAGGGACTGAATTTTGGATACATTATAAAGGTAGAGCCAGTGATTATTACCTTCTTTAAAAATACTGGTTATTTTACAGTTTTCCGTAGATATCAGATAACAGACAGAATTTAATGTGGTTAAAATCGTAATAACTAATCAATTAAGTCAGCATTCTTTATATGGTTGAGATGATCACATTCTACTATCACTTAAGGTAGGTTTATTTTATATTATTTTCTTAAAGCATAGAGAACTTATTTACTTATTTATGTATCTGAGGGTCAGAGATGGGCAGGAGACAGAAATTACCTTTCTTACCATAGAAACTAGGGTAAGAATGGAGATGCCTCAAGTTTCTGTCCAGTGTTCTTTTTCCCTGAGCAGCTTTTTGCATATGAGACTACTCATTTGGGGTGTCCCGTGCTCTGTGTAATACTGTTCCCTGTATCTGGTTCTGTGACAGGACATAGTTCTCTTTTCTGTCACGTACCTTATTGATTTGATGATGCAGGCTTTGCAGAACCTATGACCGCATGGTGTTTGCACTGCTTCCCGTAATGCCATCAGGCAGATCGGACATTCATACTTGCTTTCCAGGGGTGGGTCAAACTCCACGTCGTATCCCTGCATCTCCTCCATAAAAGAGCTGGAGAGAGTCCCTGTGCTGGCGGTTCCACTCACGCTGTCGTCTTTGGCTGCGGCATTACAGGAACTGGCCATGGCAGCGCAGCAGTCACTTTCAGGCTGGCTGGACACACAGCTGTCTTCACAGTTTAACAGACTCATAGTAACGAGATTATCAACTGCTCTGTAGGAATGGCAAGAAAAAAATGCCTTAATGTATATATCCATACATCATAGCTTATCTGTGCAGCTTATCCTTTTAGTTAATATACATAAGCTGTGTTAATATTATTTACGGAAAACTTTCAAAGTTTTTTGAGCTTTACTTCGTGACTACGATTTCATAATAAGTAAAGAATTCAAGATCTAGTAGGTAGATGGAATAAAAGGTTAAAAGAAGAAATGAGCTCAATTGTAATACTTATAGCTATATCACAATTATCTGTTTAAATGTCTGCTACCTGTGACTTAAGTCAAGAACTTAATTTCCATATCCTCAGTACTCAGCACAAGGTCTTTCACATACTAGATGTTCGTTAAGCATCTGCTGAACAGCTTAATTATGCTGCAAAAGTTCCTTCGAGCATTTTGAGCTTAAGAGAACAGGGGGACCGGCAGGCAAAGCAAGGAAGAGCAAAATGCACGGGATTAGGTGATCACGTGCAACTATAAGGTGTGGGTTCGGAGCAACTTAACCTTTTGGATCTTGGTTTCTTTTTCTAGACCTAAAATCCATGAGTACTTCCAACTGTTCAGAGATTTCTATGACATAGAAAGAATAAAATTTAAAAAGTATATTCATATGTCCTTCTGCTTTTAGTCATGTCAAATGACCATGTTTCACTATCTGACAGGAAAAACAAGTGAGGCTCTGTTTGCCTATGGAAAACTATCACTTTCATGGGTAGGTGGGATGCCTTCAAATTCTAAATCACATGACATTTTTGAGAAACTAATGTCTAAAAGCAATTTATTGCCTATGTAATCAGGTCTCTGTAGTAAATAATCAGACCTATGGAAAATTTCTAATATGTGCCAGATATAAATAGTTCTAGAAACAGAACGTAAGCTTCAGTATGGTAGACGATCATCCCCCTAGTGGGTTAACAGAGTAATCCTCTACCTTTTAAAAAATCGCTATAGATACCTTTTTCTTTCCTTCTCGAGAAGATTGTGAGTACCAACTGATGAGCACCAAAAATGGATGAGGCCTGTTCTGGCTGCAGAGGCAGTACAGCAGATTGGTGAATTACTGAAAGCATTGAACGTGTCACTATGTGTAAGCACTTAGAACTGTGCCTGGAAGAATACATTACTGTTATGTGCAGCTCTATACAGTAATTTTATGTTATAATTTTATTGCTCCCTTCCCCTTATCAAAATGGAAACTACAGGGCTTAAGAAAGGTGAAGTAACTTACTGAGGACTACTCAAGTAATAAGTAACAACTTGGAATCAGAGCCTAAGTCTACTTGACCCCGGGGCCTGTGCACTTTGTACTATACCACGTCTATCTCTTTGTGTTTTGACAAACTTGTCTATAAAGCTGCATTTAAAATTTCTTTCCCTTTATTCATATTACACTGGACCAGGGATTTTCAACCTTTGTCTCATGGCACACATACACTAATTACTAAAATTCTGGCACAACAAAAATGTTATAATTTTTGCCAATTTAACAACAAAAACAAAGGTATAAGTTTGATTTACTCACGCCAGCTGTCATTGTGTGTTGGCTACTGTCCTTTTTTTCTAATTTGGCAATCTAAGGGAAAAGAACTCAGTGCCCTTGACTAAATGGTCAGGTATTGCATGTTTGTTTGTTTTTTTAAATCCTCACCCAAGGATATGTTTATTGATTTTAGAGATGAAGGGGGAAGATAGAGAGAGAGAGAGACAGATATCAATGTGAGAAACATCAATGTGAGAGGGAAACATTGACCAGTTGCCTTCCACACATGCCTGGACCAGGGATCAAACCCTGGACAACCTAGGTATATGCCCTGACTGGGAATTGAACCTGCAGCCTTTTGGTGTATGGGATGACGCTCCAACCAAGTGAGCCACCTGGCCAGGGTGCATATTTGTAAAAAGTCTGCGGCACACTGGCTGAAAATCACTGCACTAGACTAAGGTGCTGACCACAGATGGCTTCTAACTGAACATGACTTGTCCAGCCTAACTATACTGGTTGATAGGATTTCAAAGATTTCAGTAGAGAAAAACTGATGTTTTGTTTTATTTTTGATATACTACTTTTGCAAAGTTAAAAAAAGCTCCCAAAGCCTTCTTATAGCTAATGCGAGTTCCCCAGGAAGAGTCAGTACAGGCGGAGCGGAAGGAAGGGATGGCAGGACAGTGGCAAACAGAACTAGTCATTGTGCCTGTGCTCCAGGGTGCGGCAGAAGGCCCGCCGTTGTACAAACCTGCGGACAAGTGACACTGTTATGCTACGCGAGGGTTTATGTCCTTTGTTATTTTTCTTCCCTTACATATTTTTGTGTCCAAATACTTCCTTAGGTAAATCTCCTAGAAGCAGAATTATTAGGTGAGAGGGGATGTAACTTTCCCAGGTTTTTAATAGATGATGCTCATTATCCAATAGGTATCAAAGGCCTTTTTTAAACTCCCGCTCTCAAAAGCAGAGCAAGCTTGATAAAGACCATTTTACATATCCTTGACAATTCTAGGTACATTTATCTTTTGGGTCTTTAACCTTTTTTTAAAAAATAATCACTTTGAAAAATTGGTATTTGTTATTTAGTTGTACAGAATATATCAAAGGACTAGTCAGAAGACAAAAGAAAGTTACTGAGCTAAGTCTACTTTTTCCACCCAACTGTCCAGTCGCGGTTTAGTTTACTTGATAGTCTATATACTGCCCTCTTGCAGTCCAGTTCCAAAGAGTTGGAGGTCATTAGATTTAAAGAGACCTTTTATAGCAACTGTGTTACTAAGAAAACCTGTCTAATCAGTCACAATTCCTTAAAAAGAATTCCACTGTAGGAATGCAGTGTAGATCATGAAAGTGAGTGCTCTTAAAAATCTAGAGGTCTTCAATTCTTCACATTACTTTCCTCCCTCCCTCCCTTGCTCCCTTTATTTTTAGAGATGGGGAAGAATAAAGAAAGGGAGAGAGAAACGTTGATCAGTTGCCTCCCATATGCGCCCCTAGCCAGCGACAGAACCCGCAACTCAGGCACATGCCCTGACCAGGAATCAAATCGGCAACCTTTGACTTTGTGGGGCAACGCTCAACCAACTAAGCCACACTGGTCAGGGCTATTTGGATTCTTTTAACTTCACATGGTGCCACTTCACAGGTATCCACTTCATGAGAGGCTACAAAAGCAGGCTTCGGCTTTATATAAGCTGTGAAAGATGACACGGGTGGAGCCATATGACAATAGAGTAGTCATTCCAGAGGAACTGTCCGGTGTGCTTGTTTCTTTATCTTCCAAACTGGACCAAACCACCAGCATTCCAAGAAGTTAGTAAGAAGAAGCATATCCTGTTTGTAAGGACTGATGAAAATGGACTTTGCTGATGACTGCATTACTAACTAACCAATGAAGTACAAATCTAGTCTTTTGCCTGATGACTGAATCTCAAGCCAATCTACATAGTACAAATCTAACCTCACCTCATCTAGCACCAGTGAACTCTTCTCTAATGTAACTTACCTCACTTTCCTCTTTTTTTCCTCAAAACCCCTGTGCTTCTCTCCTGAGTGGGGGGCCCTTTTGGGCTTCTGCTCCCCAAATTGCAATCCTATTGAATCCCAAGTAAATGCTTATTGTCTCTCACTTTGGCTTTTTACTTTTTATGTTAACAAAGCTAAAACAAATAAGAATGAATATATATTCTACCCATAAAATAAAGATTTCTTATAGCCCCTTTTCTACTCTTAACATTCAGAATTTATGTGGTTTCTACAGGAATTAATAGAAGGGATGGAAAGTTTAAATAATTCCTTTTCTTGCAGGTTACGAGTTTCATGACTGCAATTCCTTTTTTTGCGGTTGTGAATCTAGTATAGTAAGCACTGCCTTAATTAAATATTTTGAGATGTAACTGTTGCCAACTTAATTAGATTACAAAAAGAATAAATATTGAAAATAGCCTTGTCATAAATCGTGGCTTAAATCCACCTATTTGTATCTGAGAATATACAGGGTCTGGCAGAAGTAACACCTACTTGAGCATGGTGGGTAGGGTAATAATATGGATGTAATAATTTATAGTTTTAATTGAAACATTTCACCTAAAATATCATATGGTGAGCTTGAGTGTGGTATTGTTGTTACAGAATTATATGCTTACGATTTTGTAATAAAATATTTTATAATAAAAAAGGGGCATTATTTGTGCTGGACCTTGTATTATAATCCAAAGGGTGTTATTCCGTTAAATGTCTTGGGAGAGGGTGAGCAGGGTGATGCACAAAAATTAGTTTCCCTAAGATCCACAGGTGCTAATGAGAGAAATGTCTAAGCTAAAGAAATTGACAAATTATATCTTGAATTGGTCAATTTTAAGCCACTGGAAAGTCATTCACTGCTAAACATATAACTCATAAAGTAAAACCATATAAAACAAAGAGATCATGTATCATACAAGTATACACTTGGAACCTATATAATCTTATTAACCAATGTCACTCCAATAAATTTAATTAAATTTTTTTAAAAGAACAAGAAATTACCTTTAATTTGCTGCCAGCTTTAGAAATGAGAACTATTTACTAACTCCTTAAAATCTATTTTTAAAATGCAAAGGCCTGCAAATGCAATACTTCAAAAGTAGTCAATTGTTATGCCCTAATTTTGAATACAGATTCAAGGGGCAGTCCCTTTCCTAGGTACTATTTGTACTCCCCAGGAGGCAAAGATTTGAATGACTTCTTTCAATCCAAGTGGACAAAAATTTATCAGCATCACCGATCCAAATTTAACTGTGAAGTATATAGCGTGCGCAGGCTGAAACTCATTATCACGTGGTCAAGAAGTGCCTGAAATACATTCCTTCCTTGAGTTACAGAGGCCCCGCTGTCCTTACCCCAACCCCAGCCTCAAAGTCAGAAAAGCCCCTTTTACCTTCCTTAGTAATCCCCGGGGAAGACAAAACGCCAACACTTAGAATTTAACAGGTTTTTCTGTCCCTGTCTAGCTAGATATTTAGTAATTTGCTCTCCCGTGAAACAAAGGAAGCACGCAAACACTTTATATTCAAGCTGCTAACACAATACTTTAGGTGCTTTCTGTTCACATTCATGACAGTCCTACCTCTCAGTTCGAGTTCCGCTAAAGCCAAATACTAGGAACAGCTTTATCAACCCAGCGTCTGGAACAATCGCTAGAACTACGAGTGCAGGGGCGGGGGAGGAAAGATTCCTGTCATCTGAACTTTTTTTTTTAAACCTGCTGTCTGGGACCTCTAACGATTTCAACGAGGAACCCAAAAATAGCTTTCCCATGACAGTGACAGAGGGGGCCGGTGAGAACTTAAAAGGATTTTTTTTTTTTTTTTAAAGCTAGTATCAGCTCCGAGGGACGGGAAAATCCAGGAGGCAATTTCCTTTTCGGGGAACGGGAATATGCCGGCTGACAGAGTGGGCGCGGGATTCCCACCAGAGAATGGCGTAAGAGGGGAAGGAGGTCGCGGAGGGGAGGGGAGAGAGGGCGACGTCCCCAACCTCTGGAAGGCAAAGAGAGAGGGGGCGACGTCCCTAACCCTAGGGAAACAAGAGGACGGGGCGGGGGCAGCGTCCTCAACCTTCCGGAAGCGAAAGGACAGGGGGCGACGCCCCCCACCCAAGGAAAACAAGGGGGGCGTCCCCAACCTCCGGGAAGCGAAGGGACAGGGGGCGACGTCCCCAACCCGAGGGAAACGAGAGGAGAGGGCGCTGCGTACCCAAGCTCTGGGAAGCGAAGGGACGGGGGCGAGGTCCCCAACCCGAAGGAAACGAGAGGAGAGGGGGCGGCGTCCGCAACCTGTGGGAAGAGAGGCCGCGGCCGCCCCGGAGGAGGCGTCAGAAGGAGACTCACCGCCCTCGTCCGCTGGGCCGTCGATTCCACCCAACCGCACGACTCCGCTCAGCCAAGGCCCCAGGAGAGGACGGGCACCGCGCCCCGAGCCGAGGCGGCCCGGATGCCAACCTCCCGGCCCGAAGGCCGCCCTACAACGTCCCCGGGCCGCCCGGAGCCCGAACTTCGGCCGCGGACGCCCTACTTCCGCCTTCTGTGCCCGTTCGGGGAAGCCAGGGGCGGGGCAAGGGCCAGGGTGGAGACAGAGCGGCCGAGCTGGGCCTCTGCGCCCCCTGGAGGCGGTCCTCCACAGCTGCGCGGGCTGCGACGCAGGCGCGGGGCGAGTCCAGCTGTCAAACCAGAGCGAGCGATCGGGCTGGGTTTCTCTCCTAAATGAGAACTATGACGTTGAGACCTGTCCCGGAGTAACTGGGAGCAGTAATCAAAACTGTGTTTTTATAGCTTCCTGTATCCAGTCAGGAGAAACCCCGACCTGGGCTAGATCACTTGACCTTCGGGAATTCTTACATCCCTCCCGGACTCCACCTTCCTTGCCAAGAAAGTTTCCGTGATAGGCAAAACCTACTATTATCACCTGGTCCTCCAACCAGTCCAAGCGAGTCTAGCCCATATATTAAACACACACCCCCACCCCGAGACTGCTGCCAACTACACCACCCATTTCTTTCTGTCCATGTCACGAGAAAGCTATTTTGAATTTTCCCTGTTTAACTGAATGCAAGCCTCTAACGTATGTTAAAGGCACTTGCAGGAGATGCGCAAAAGATTTTTACCCATATCTGCAAATTTGACTCATCTTTCACCTCTTGGGGAGGCATTACAGGTGGTTTTTATGTATACCTACCCTGAAACCAGACTGTTTCATTTAAATCTAGTTTTTCCCCCGTTATAAATTGTGCCTTCAGATAATTTACTTAATCTGACTTTTTTCAATTTTTTCCATTTCATTTTACAATGCGGATAATAATAGGACCTACTTCATTGGGCTATTGGAAAGGTGAGATTAACTGGTAATGTAAATACATTATTTAACACTATCAAGGAGAGCAATTTTCAAGCAGTGATCCGCAAGAATTTTTAAAACATGCAATAACTTCACTATTTAGTCAGGGGCACTGAACCCTTCAAATAAAAAACTGAGAGCAGCCAACACAACAATAGCTGTCCAGTGTGAATGAATCAAAATTATACCTATTTTTGTCAGAGTGGCAAAAAATACAAAATATTTTTTGGTGTGCCACAGAAGTTTAGTAATCAGTGTAAGTGTGCCATGAGATTAAAAACGTTGAAAATCGCTGATCTAGGATACAATGTATTCTCAATAAGTGATAACAATACTGTGTTCCCTGCTTTCTGGCTGCCAATATTCATAGAAAATGCTTATGCTCTCAAGATAAGAACCTGTCACTGGTTCTCAGATTCCCTCTGCCCTCGCCCTCTGTTTAAAAAATATATTTTTGAGCCTCTGCCAATGTGGCTCAGTGGTTGGAGCATGGCCCCATAACCGGAAAGTTGTGGGCAATTCCCAGTCAGGCACAGGCCTAGGTTGTCGGTTCACCTCTGGTCCTGGTGCGGGTGCGTGCGACTTCCTGTCCCCACGCGGACGATCTCGGTCCCAGGGCGGATCCCTGGTCTGGGTGCCTACAGGGGCAACCAATTGATGCTTCTCTCGCTTGGACGTTTCTCTTTCTTCCTCTCTCTCTCTGAGGAAGCGTATGAAAATGTCCTCAGGTGAAGGAAAAAAAAAAAAAGAATAAAAACATACTTTGAAATATTTCAGACATAGAAAGAATTATACACACACATCTGTGTGCTCACCATCCAGCTCCAGAAATAAAACTTTGCCAGTAGAATTGCCAGTCCCTGGGTACTCCCAACCCCTAACCTGCCCAGCCCCCCAACCTGCCTTATAAAAGTAAATCACTTACCGGCCGACAGAGAGATCATTACGTGAAACTGAAAGATGGAGAAGAAGAGCAAGGGAGTTAGACTTCCCTCCTCCTATTAGTATAAACTCCTGAGCAAGTTATATAACCCTCACGGGCTTCAGCTTCCTAAGCCATAAACACAGAGATGACACTTACCTTCTAGGCTATTGTCAGAATCAACTCATAAAAATGTATGTGAAAGAACCTGGCACTGGGCTTTCAAAACCATTAGGTGTTCTGTGTCCCTAAGGGGACTCCTTCTACCCCCTCAAATCCTATTTATTTTCACCATTTCATGTATGGTGGGGGTTTTAGTGCTCATCCATACCCGAAGCACACAGGAAACTTTCACTTCCCTGTCTCCTTGAAGTTGGGCAGTGTCATATGACTAGTTCTGATCCACAGGCCGTGAGGGAAAAGGATACCTGTCATTTCAAGGCAAAAGCATTTGATTTTCATTGCAAGACCTTCTTCCTCATGTAGCAACCAAGGAGACCAAGGGGCAGCTGTAAGAGGGTGCATCACTAAATTGCTGTGTGGAGGGCAGTTGCCTTGGAAAGTCAATCCACTTGCATTGAACTTACATGAGCAGGAAACAAATGCCTGCTGTTGTAAGCTATTGAGATGTTGGGGTTGTCTTTTCTGCGGTATAACCTAGGCTATCCATGCACAGTCCCTCCTTGGGGTCTCTTCAAGCAGTTTGTTTCCCTATTGGACTAGGAATCAGGAAACCCAAGTTTTACTTCTGGTTCTGCTTTTTACCTAAATTGGGACCTGGTCAGGTGTTTTCATATATAAAATTGGAATGAAATCTACCCTGTGTTGTTTTCAGAGCTGTGATAAATTCAAATGAGATCCTATATGTGAAAATGATGAAGTCCTGTACAGATGAAGAGATGGAATGTTTAGATTAGTGGAGTTACCGGATATGTACGGCTGTCCGGGTTTTCTGAAATGCTGCTAATTTAAAGTATTTTGCTCAGCTGTCCTTATATAAGTATATCGGCGTGTACAAAAACATTATCATCATATCATTCTCAGATTGCAGTTTTTCATATTCTATTTGAAAAAATGAAATAAGATAGACAGTGTAGACTGTTGCGGGTGGGAGATTCTTTTCTCAAACACTAAACAGTAAGATAGCTAAATTATAAATAAAAGTTAAATTATGAAATTAAAACACAATTCATTAGTTCAAAACATTTATTGAAGAACCATTATGTGTATGTGGCCGTCAGCCTTGAAGACATATTTATGCCCTGTGTGATTCCCTTCCACAATGAGTAGGGTGTAACCAGCAAGATGTGAAAATGACAGAATGTGGCTTCCTAGGCTGCGTTGACTCTAGGGTGCCAAATGAACCAAGTCAAGAATTCACAGCTGCTAAGGGAGAATTTCTTGGACAACAAGGAGAGATCCAGTAAGAAATATTCTAGGTGACTGCATCTTATTATATTCAGAAAACAAACTCAAGACAAATCATAGTTTTCTGTCATTCCTTTCATTCACTGCTTTCTTTCTCCCTCCCCCTTCCATCTTTCTTTCTTCCTTCCTTCCTTCCTTTTCTTTGTTTCTTCCTTCCTTCCTTCCTTCCTTCCTTCCTTCCTTCCTTCCTTCCTTCCTTCCTTCCTCCCTTCCTTCCTCCCTTCCTTCCTTCCTTTCCTCTTTCTCTCTCTTTCTTCTTAACATCCATCCATTTGTCTATGTACTCATCTATGACCTTTACATCTATTTTAGAGTTAAAATTCACAAATGAAATGGTTTTCATGATGCATGTTATTGGGTTGATTTTGATTGAAAACTGATGGAAAGTGAATTTGATCGAACTGGTTTGTCAATGAGGACTGGCTTTGCTAATTAGGTTATATGGTAGATCTATATGTGCAGCTCCAAAGTTTTGTTATAAAATATGTAAGGCATGCGTAAAATATACAACATGGTAGAATTAGATTCTTTGCAATTATTTGAACTTATGAAAAAATTTAGATACCAATCTAAAAATATGCAGTGGATTATATAATCTTACAAGAGTACCTTAAAGTCAGAATCTTCCTCATACCAGAAACTGGGAGAGCAAGCAAATAAATATAATAAAATATGATAAAATTACAGGCAAGAGAGGCTCAGTTAATCAGAAGAGGAATTAGAGATAATGGAGCCTAGAAAAAGGTCAGAAATATCCAGTGTGGCATTTCCCATGTGCATCCTGTTTGGGGGAGGAAGTGCCCTGCATCAAAATCTCCTCTTAGTTGCCCATTTCCAAAGGCAGGAGTTTTGGAAATGACCTGATGTCATTAATCTTTGAGTTGTAAAAGCAATTACCTATTGGATGAACTCATGCTCACTAACAGTGGCTAAACAAAGCCAAAAAAGCACATGAAGGGATGTTACTCGAAAGAGGGTTCCAGGCTTGGCATAGACTTCAAGT
Source organism: Mormoops blainvillei (assembly GCA_004026545.1). NCBI lineage: Eukaryota > Metazoa > Chordata > Mammalia > Chiroptera > Mormoopidae > Mormoops > Mormoops blainvillei. The sequence goes on along the minus strand of PVJD01009202.1, from coordinate 30,650 downwards.
ACAATAAGTTTTAGGGTAGCCCCCACCATCTCTCCCTCCTTCCCACCCCATTCCACCAAAATATGAGAACGACCTCAGAGAACGGAAGAGGGAGTAGTCGATGAGCACTGAAGTGATAGGGGCAAAGAGGGAAGATGAGTGAGGTGTATAGACACGTGGGTGTGCACGGTAAGGGTCTTGGAGAGGTTTTAGATAATAATAACAGGTTTTGATGGTGTGCCTTTGCTCAGTGTACTATCCAGGCTGAGAGCAGGCTGAGCCACTAGGAGTCAGAAGCTCAGTTTTGGAACCTGCCTTGGAATCTGCGGAAGTTCCCTGTGTTGTCCATGATAATAAGTTTTCTTTGGTAAAACCTGTCTACTAACAAGGAGTAAAAATACTTGCCCTTCCTTCTTCACCTTCTTCCCAAACCCCAGTCAAGAACCCAAACTTTTTGTGGCACACTCATTTTTGCTGCTCTTGGAGAAAGGAGGGGATTATTTTCCTTCTTCATTTGGAAAAATGAGGAGGGTGGGCACATTTCCACTGCACTGGGGTGAGTTTTTTCATAGTTTCACCACTGTTCATCAAGCAAAGTTCAGATGATAAGTTGACCCAATTTATTGCTTTCCTTGAAGGAAAGAATGTACCAGTTATGGATGTAAATATCTAATCTTTTTGTGAGTTATAATTTTAGTATAAATGAATTGCTTTTGTCTGATTTGTATACTTGTTTCCTGTCTATTTTCAAAGGCAGTTAGTGTACAGGCACACTGGGTGGGTAATATCAGTTTTTAAATAATACCTTATGACTTCTCTCAGTACATTCTCTTCTGGATACTTTTAAAACAATTACTCTTAAGAAAAATCATCCAATACTTGGAATATAGCAGGAGGAAGGCTGCATATCCTTCAGTGTCATTGTTTAACATATTCACTGAATAATTACTTAATTATCTATGTCTGAGAATTCACCTGTGTTTGACTTTGCTATTTACTATTTGATTAGAGACCAGACACATTAACTTAGTAATTTCTGTCCAGTAAAAAATTAAACCCCAGAGATGAATGCACTAGAAAATATTAACCAGCTTCATATCTTTTCAAGTATATTTTATTGATTATGTTATTACAGTTGTCCCAATTTTCCCCCTTTACCTCCTTCCACCTGATACCCCCATTCCCTCCAGCAATCCCCCCACTTAGTTCATGTCTACAGGTCATGCATATAAGCTCTTTGGCTTCTCCATTTCCTATACTGTTCTTAACATGCCCCTGTCTATCGTGTACCTACCAATTATGCTTTTTAATCCCAGCACCTTTTCTCCCATTCTCCTCCTTCCTCCTCCCAGCTAATAACCCTCCAAATGATCTCCATATATATAATTCTGTTCCTGTTCCGGTTGTTTGCTTAGTTTATTTATTTATTTGATTCAGTTGTTAATAGTTGTGATTTTTTGCTTTTTTAATGTTCATAATTTTGATCTTCTTTTTCTTAAATAAGTCCATTTAACATTTCATGTAATAATGGCTTGGTGATGACGAACTCCTTTAGCTTTACCTTGCCTGGGAAGCACTTTATCTACCCTTCCATTCTAAATGATAGCTTTGCTGGATAGAGTAATCTAGTTTGTAAGTCCTTGCTTTTCATCACTTTGAATACTTCTTGCCGGTCTCTTCTTGCCTGCAAAGTTTCTTTTGAGGGATCAGCTGATAGTAGTCTTATGGGAACTCCTTTGTAGGTAACTCTCTCTTTTCTCTTGCTGCTTTTAAGATTCTCTCTTTATCTTTAACCTTTGGGATTTTAATTATGATGTGCCTTGGTGTGGTTCTCTTTGCCACCAACTTGTTTGGGACTCTCTGTGCTTCCTAGATTTGTATGTCTTTTTCCTTCACCAAATTAGGACAGTTTTCTTTCATTATTTTTTCAGATAAGTTTTTGATTTCTTGCTCTTCCTCTTCTTCTGGCATCTCTAGGAGTTGGATGTTGGCACATTTGGAGATGTCCCAGAGGCTTCTTATACTACCCTCATTTTTTTGAATTCTTGTTTCTTCTTTCTGTTCTGATTGAATGTTTATTTCTTCCTTATGTTCCAAATCATTGATTGGAATCCTGACTTCCTTCCCTTCACTGTTGGTTCCCTGTAGATTTTTAAAAAAATTTCACTTAGTGTAGCCTTCATTTCTTCCTTCATGTTGTTGCTGTACTCAGTGAGTTCTTTGAGCTCCTCCCAATCACCATGGTTTTGAACTCTGCATCTGATAGGTTTTCTATCTCTGTTTCCTTTAGTTCTTTTTCTGGAGTTTTGTTCTGTTCTTTCATTTGGGCCATATTTCTTTGTCTCCTCAATTTGGCAACCTGACTATATTTGTTTCTGTGTATTTGGTAGAGCTACTTTGACTCCCTGTAAAAGGCACCTGTAAATTGTGTGGGGCTGAGCCTTAGATAATCCAATCACCAGGGTGGGGGCAACCCACTTCACTGCTTTGTCACTCTGTGTGGGGGGAGGGCTTGGAGAGGGGACTGTGCTGCTGCCTGGCTTCTGGGGGCTTGTCTGGCACTGACCCCATTCCCAGTCACTTCACTCACCCCCCTTATGCAACTGGCACCCTTCCAGTTGTTGCCCTGGTGTTGAATCGCAGAGTGGGTGGGTCTGTGTATGTTTTAAGACTGCACAGGCCCTTTAAGTGGAGTTTCCTGACAATCCAGCAGTTTCTTCTGCTGCCCCAGCCCCCTCTGGTTTTTATAGCCAGAAGTTATGGGGATTTATTTTCCTGGTGTTAGAACCCTGGGCTGTGCAGTCTGGCCTGGGGCTGGGATCACTTACTCCCAAGGTATCCCTCCTGATTTTAATCCACCACATGTGACCATGTGTGGATTACATGTGTGACCACATGGGGCCACACATGCCCATTGTGCCACTGCCACCACCTCCCTGTGGCACACTGCATCTCCTTGCTTCTCTGCCTCATCGCCTCATTTCTGCCCCTCCTACCCATCTGGATGAATGTGGCTTCTTTAAATCATTGGTTGTCGGACTTCCACACAGTTCAATTTCTGACAGTTCTGGGTGTTATTTGTTTTGAGATTTAGTTGTGATTCTTTTTGTGGTTGCATGAGGAGGTGAAGCTTGTCTACCTATGCCTCCATCTTGACTGGAAGCCTGGGTTTTCCCAGTTTCATATCTTTTAAGCAGGTAAATTAATTTCAGCATTCCTTTACTAGCTATATAAAATCTCTGTTTTTCCTAGTCTCCTTTGACCCAGTTTGATCATCTTGCTTATTCATTAATTAATGGATAGAATAAAATCTTAGACATGTTTTCATTCCATATTTGTATAGCATTCTTGTTTTAATTTTTTGAAAATTATTTTGACATTGCAGCATTTCTGCTTGACTCTGTTTCTTTCCAATGGTTGCATATCGACTATGTTGCTCAGTCAGATTTTTGCATGTTTGACATTTGTCCTCTTGAATGGTACAATGGGATTTCTTGAATAAGACATCGGGATCCTTATTAACAAATACCTTAATCATTGCTCTGTAGCACAAAACCAAAAATGGAATATTTTAAAACTTTTGGCTTACTCATATTCTGGAACAATTAGAGGCTAACAGTTTAGGAAGGCTCTGAGTGCAGAAGCCTGATTTGTCATGTTTGTGCTCACTGCCAAGTGGAGAGACTCTCACAGCGGCGGCAGAAAAAGGAGTATCTGAGGCAGGACAAGAGGAAGAGTGTCCCGAACTATGGTTAGAGCATGCTTGGTGAGGAGAACAGGAGCTATTGTATATTTCCAGTGTTTCTGATTGGAATTTACAATACAATTTCCCCAAAAGGCAATTAAATAAATAATATTAGTTTCCTTGAGTTGCCCATGATTTTGTTGAAATAATGCCTTGATGCAACAGTATTATTTTCAGTAATTGTATGTTTTCATTGCAATATGAGTCAAATAGTCTTTTGTGGGGCAGCCTGGGAACCTAGTCCCAATTTATAACATTGTTTTTATAGGAAATATGTATTTTGTTTGAAACAACTAAGTAAAAATGCTTTGGGGGAGAATATACAATTCTTTTATAGATTGGGAACAGCTGACGATGAGACAATAAGGTTTATTACAATGACAAATTAAGTACATTATATGTACTTAGTAACATACAAGTAATAATGATCTTTGAAGATTTGACATGTGAACATTGAAAGATTTCCAAAATGGTTTCCTGAGGATGATGGTGGTGGCATTTGCCTCTTAAGGACTTTATTAAGGTCATTTACATTCTTATGTTTTCTGTACCAGTGAACTGGGGATATAAAGAGTAAATGCTAGAAATCTATGTACAAGAGATCATTTTAACCATCACCAGAGGGACATGCTTTCTGATAGGAAATCCCTCCAACTAAATTGGGAAGAGCCAACCATCATATTCCAGAGAGGAAATAAAACATTAGAAATTGGAACACAAATGGAAACTGGCATGACTCATCAGCTATAGTTCCATTGCTCTTATAATAGTTTATATTTTATTTCTTATATCAAGCATTTCCTATGTAATTGAAATGCTTCAAAATAATATTAAAGAATGTATAGTTTTCTATTTATATGGGCATGCCTATGATAAATTAACTATTCCTCCAAGGTTATTTCTACTCTATTTGCTTTTATAATGTGTCAGTGAATTTTGTGCATGAAACCTTTTCCCTATTTTAAGTTATTACTTTAAGGTGGATTCCTTCAGCAGAAATTGGTAGGTCAAAGGCTATAGATATTTACGATTTGTGTTACAAATGACTTCCCAGGAAGACTGTCATTTTGTGTCCCTTATGGTTCTTGATGTGTCTCTAACTCATTTTCCCTAGAATTCTACAATTGAGTATATTTTAAGAAACAAATAAACACACACCAATAATTTTAAAAAGAGATTCAAGTTCACAAAAACATAAGATAGTCACGTTACAGAAGGGCAAAAAATGAAAGGTAAAAGTTCTCCCCTTATATTTCAGAATCTCACTCAGTTCTGCTTTTTCGAAGTAACCACTAAGATGGAAAAAAAATACGGCTGACTTAAAATTTAAAACCAAGACCTTGCTATTTGTAACTACATTTGAGAAGGAAGGAAGCGCTGACCTGCTGGGATTTAGGGACCAGTGCGGCATAATCCACGTGTTCATCAATGTCACAGTACAACGACAGGGCTACAGTCTAAAAGCACCTCTAAGCATTGTCTTGCCTTTTGTTGACATTCCAGCAGGGAACATAGAGCCTAGGACATTCAGATAGAAGTGGAAGGTGGACTTGGGAGCCATAGGTTGGCAAACTTGAAAAAGGCTGTTTCAAGGTACTTTTAACAGGCACCTTTGAAGAGGGTTACAGTATCTAGTCAGTGAAACCTTTAAGGTTTATAAGAAATTGACAGCACTTATGTATGAGAGTGGAAAAGGGGCACTTGTGCTTACCTAGGTAAGTAAGACATTAACCTTTCTGACTAGAGGACAAAGTTTGTAAGTCCTGTTTGCCTCATCACCACTCCTTGAGGGGCTTGCCTATTTGCTTATCTTTCAGAAATGTTTCATCTTCTCCCTCCCTCCCTCCTCCTCTCTTTCTCTCTAAATTATGAGAGTTTTTAAAAAAAAAGTTTTGTTGCTTGAGAATTAGATGTAGATGTTGTTAAACATTTCCTGTAACTCAGTATACTAAGAATAAATATAGTCTTTATATAGTCTTTGAAATAACTGCAACACTATTATCACACTAAAAAATCTAACATATACAATAAATTTTTTATTAAATTTATTGGGGTGACATTAGTTAATAAGATTATACAGATTTCAAGTGCACAATATTATAATACCTCATCTGTATGTTGCACTGTGTGTTCATCACCCAAAGTTTAGTCTGCTTCTGTCACCATATATTTAACCCCCTTTACCCTTTATTATGCCTACCCCCTTCTCTTCTGGTAACCGCCATACTGTCGTCTGTGTCAGCGATTATTTTTTTGATAATTCGTTGCTTTCTGTTTTATTCCTACATATGGTTCTTGTCCTTTTCTATATGACTTATTTTGTTCAGCATGATATTCTCAAGATCTACCCATGTTGGTTGCAAATGGCAGCATTTCATCTTTTCTTGTTTTAAAAAGCTTTTATTTATTTATTTTTAGACAGAGGGGAGGGGAAGGAGAAAGAGGGGGAGAGAAACATCAATGTGTGGTTGCCACTTAGGCACTCCCCATGGGGGCCTGGCCTGCAGCCCAGGCATGTGCCCTGACAGGGAATCAAACTGGTGACCCTGTGGTTCGCAGGCCGGCACTCAATCCACTGGGCCACACCAGCCAGGGCTCATCTTTTCTTATGGCTGAATTGTTTTCCATTGTATGTGTGTACAATCCAGCCATCCAGTGAAGGACACTTGGGTTGTTTCCATATCTTCACTGCCGTGAATAATGTTGCACTGAACATAGGGGTTATGTAATAAATACTAGGCAAAATACACCCATATTGAAGTTCCTCCAATTTTACCTCAAATAATTCTTTAGAGCTGTTAATTTGTTTTGGTTTTCCAGGGTTCAGTTCAGATTTGCAATTGCATTTTCTTGTCATTAATGATTTTTAAAATTAAAATTAAAATTTATTTTGAGATAATTGTAGATTCACATGCAATTGTGAGGTATAATACAGAGAAATCCCATTTATCCTTTATCCAGTGTCCACCAATGGTAATATCTTGCAAAACTATAGCACAATTATCACAATATCTTGATATTGATCCACTAAAGATATCGAATATTTCCATCACCACAAGGATCCCTCATGTTACCCTTTATAGCCACACCCATCTCCCTCTTGCCTGTACCTTTCTTAAACCCTGGAAACCATGAACCTGTTCTCCATCTCTATAATTGTATCATTCCAAGCATGTTACATGAATGGACTCGCATAGCATGTTAACTTTAGGATTGGAATGAGCTATAAACGTTCCTGTGGAGATTTTCATGGAAACACATAGGTTTTCATTCCTCTGGGTCCCATGTCCAGGAGTGTCATCACTGAGTCCCATGGCTTTTCGTTCTAGCTTTTTAAGAAACTGCCAGAGTGGCTGTGTCATTATACAATCTCACCAGCAATATGTGTGATTCAGGTTTAGATTAGCCATTCTGATGAATGTGTAGTGATATCTCGCTGTGGTTTTCATTTATGATCCCTTAATGGTTAGTGATGTGCAACATCTTTTTATGTGCTTATTTGCCATCTGTACATTCTTTTGGCAAAAATGTCTCTTCATGCCTTCTGCCTGTTTTGTAATTGGACTGCTAGTCTTTTTACTGTGATGTGTTTTGAGACTAGGTCAGCTTCCTTCCTTTTTTCCTTCCCTCTCTCCCTCTCTCCTTTTCTCCCTCCTTTCCTTTCTTTGCTCTTCTGCCTCCTCCCCCTCCCCCTTCTCCCCTTCCTCCTTCTTCTCCTTCTCCTTCTTCTTCTTCTTCTTCTTCTTTTTTTTTTTTGCCTTTGAATGTCCAATTAATCTAGCACCCCCTGTTTAAAAGGCTATCTTTCCTCCACTGGACTGTTCTTGCACCTTTGCAAAAAATCCATTGAGTCAAAACCTGTGACCATGCAGGGATGATGATTGTCTCACATTTTGTTTGCCTATTCATTCATTGATGGACATTTGGGTTGCTTCTACCCTTTGACTATTGTGTTATCTCTCAGTTTCTGTGGGTCAGGGATCCAGGCAAGGCTTAGCTGGTCCTCTGCTCAGAGTTTCACGGGGCTGCAATTTTATCAGAGGCCTCACTGGGAAAAAGTCTGTTTCCGGTTCCTTCAGGTTGTTGGCAGAATCCATATGCTCGAGGTAATATGAGGACTGACATGTTTGATTTTTGTTGCCGGTTGCCTGGGGGCCTGGTGCTGCTCCCCACAGGCCCTCACAAAATGTGGAAGGTTATTGCTTCAGACTAGCAAAGGAGAAAAGTCTCTCTCCTGGCTACTAAGACAGTGTCTTCTATGGTGTGGAACAGCCAAAGGCATGAGTATTACCATTGCCATATGTACTTGCTTAGACTGAGTCACAGGTTTTATCTGAATTCAAGGGAAGGAGGTTTGTACATAAATATTTTTATGCACTTCTCTGTATGTGTAATATACTTCATAGTACATTTTTAAAAATAAAAAAATTGAAAAGAAAAAATAACCACAATGAGTTACCACTTCACACCAGCCAGAATGACCATCATAAACAAATCAACAAACAACAAGTGCTGGCGAGGTTGTGGAGAAGAAGGAACCCTCGTGCACTGTTGGTGGGAATGCAGACTGGTGCAGTCACTGTGGAAAACAGAATGGAATTTCCTCAAAAAACTAAAAATGGAACTGCCTTTTTATCTAGCAGTTCCACTGCTGAGATTATACCCTAAGAATCCTGAAATACCAATTCAAAAGAACCTATGCACCCCCATCATCATAGCAGTGTTATTTACAATAACCAAGGGCTGAAAACAGCCTAAGTGCCCAGCAGTAAATGAGTGGATCAAAAAATTGTGGTACATTTACACAATGGAATACTATGCGGCAGAAAGAAAGAACTCCTACCTTTTGCGACAGCAATAGATGGAACTGGAGAGCATTATGCTAAGTGAAATAAGCCAGATGGTGAAAGACAAATACTACATGATCTCAGCTGCATATGGAACCTAATCAACAAAACTAACAAATGAGCAAAATAGAACCAGAGGCATGGAAACAAAGAACAGACTGACAGCCAGAGGGGAGGGGGTAGAGGATAAGGGTGGAAAGAGGGGGAAGGGACTAATCAAGGAACATGCATGAATGACCCATGGACATGGACAACAGGGTGAGGATTGACTATGGGAGCGGGGTATGGATTGGGTGGAGGAGAGCAAAGGGGGAAACATTGGGACAACTGCAATAAAACAACAATAAAATATTTAATTAAAAAAATAAAAAGAAAATAGAGCATAGACAGGTAAAAAAGATGGAGATGATCTATTTATCTATTATCTATCTATTTATCTATCAATCATTTATCTATAGCAAATTAAAAACAAAAACAAACCAATGCGGTGTAGCAATAGTTATTGTAATAATAGCGGAAATCAAAGAAAAAGCATCAAATAGCATAACAGGTTATTTTTATTTTGATCATATTCTTAAGTTTTGTTTTTCAAAGTAAATTTTTTTCCAGGAATGGATAATTTCAATATTTTTTATTATTCTTTAAACTTTAAAATTTTAATAACCTATGCCTTGGAAGAATTCCCTGTTCATTGTCTTTATCCAAATGTGGTGGTGAGTTCTCCTAAAGCTAAAGCTTTATTTAGCATTGGACAACTAACTTTGATTATATATTGAATAATGCTTTTATTCCACTTGAATTGGCTGGATTCAATTATGTTTGGGGAGATGCTACCATTCTTTGGATTTCATTTCATCATCTCATTTATCCTGTAGTATCTAGCTCTATCTTTTTTCTCTCATTATTTTGATATTTTCGTTCATTGCCTATGTGATCCAAGAGTGTTTCTCCAATTTGTCTTCTGTATCACCAAGTTGCACATTTGTCTTTTTATAGCATCCAATGTATTTATTTTGTGCCCTCTCCCTGGGTGTTATTTTCACCACATTTCGTTCTTTTCTTGGCTTATCTTCTTATCAAGTCCCCTTCTTGTTCAAGAGATCCAATTCTTTATAGGAACAAAAGTAAATGAATAGTGAACTTTTTTTTCTGTTTCAGAAAAAGCTTTTTGCACTGAAATAATTGGTAATTAAAAAAGGCTTTTCTTGGTGTTGTAGAATTTCTTTATAGCTATCATACTATTTTGTGCTATTACTCATCGTAGAAGGAGGAGAATTCTATGTGGAGTTGGTATAAAGGAATAATTATGGCTAATTCAATCAGAACCTTTAACCATTCCTTCCAGGGGATACCTGCGGTTTCTGCTTGAGTTTTAAATTGGACCTACTATGTATAGGAAATACAGTGTTATCTTTTTTCCAACTGTAAAACTCTTCAAATGAAATGCAGAGACTCACATTGAAACTATTCTTACTTTATTCAATGGGTTCTTATTTGACAGAATAAGAAGACACATAGGGATAGACTCCTGGCTTATTGTATATTTTGCAGGCTCCTTTTAGTTTTATGACTTTTTTTTCACATGGTAAAACAAACACATGGTCATTGAGGTGGGACTAAATCTTAACACGCACCTGAAGCTGCCATTGCAAAGAGGCAAAAGGAGTTGGAGCGAGAGGATTTTTAAGGGTTCCTTAACCTTTTCCTTTTTCTTTGCCTCATATCATGGTTAGTGTGGGGCTACTTGCCTGAAATGAATTTAAATTTTTTTTCAAAAATTATTTATTTGTGGGAGGGAAGAAGTGAGGGAGGGAGGAAGGGGGAGAGAGAGAGAGAGAGAGAGAGAGAGAGAGAGAGAGATTTTCATTCATTTGATGTTCTACTTATCTATATATTTATTGGTTGTTTCCTCTATGTGCCCAGACCAGAGACTGAACCTACAACCTTGGTGTATCGAGGTGACACTCTAAGACACAGAGCTACTTGGCCAGGGCCTGAAACTAATTTTTATTCTTTTCTTTGTTGTTGGTTTCCCAGATACTGCAACAGCTACTTGTCTGAGGCAAATTCTCCATTGTGCTCCATGCTCCAAAGCCTTTCTGCTCTGGTAACCCTGTTCAGTATGGCAGCCTCGCTCCCCATCTCTAGGTTGGAAGGCACCTCTGGGGCTGACCCGTGGGTCAAGAATGAGGCCTCGATTCAGCCCTTTTCCTTGTCTCCCTCCCTTCCCTTCTCTCTGCATCTTCCCTCTTTCCCCTCTGTCTCCCCCTCCCCCCAAGGTTATTTTCTCTGCAGAAATTGAAGTGTAGATTGGGACCCTGTTACAGTCTGAAATGTGTCCCCCCAAATACATAAGTTAAAGCACTAACCTCCAGCGTGACTGTATTCAGAGACAGGGCCTTTAAAGAGGTAAATAGGTTAAATGGGATCATACAAATGAGCCGTAATCCAATAAGACTAGGGTCCTTATAAGAAGAGGAAGGGACAGTGGGGACATGCAAGTGCAGGGGAAAGACCGTGTGAGGACACAGCAAGAAGGTGGTTATTGCAAACCAAGGAGAGAAGCTCCAGGGGAAACCAAACCTGCTGACACCTTGATCTTAAACTTGCAATGTCCAAAACTGTCAAAAATAAATTTATAATTATTTATATTCCCAGTTTGTGGTATTTCGTTATGACACCTCTAGCAGACTAATACAGACCCTGTCTAAGCATCATTCTGCTAATCTATAGAGACTCTTTCTAGGGATCTTGGTTTATGTCTAATTTTTACCACTAATGTCTTACACTGCTGAAATTTTCTCTCATTTTGTAGGTTTTATAGGCATTTTAATGGGCATTGGGAAAAAAGGGTCCACTGGCTTTTCCGTAATCTCCTCTGAAACTTCACATTTCTTATGGCTTCTAGTATGCAATTTAGCAGTTATGTTCTATCTTGTTCCATTCATTAAAGGCAACAGCTTTAATGTCATCTGCCCAATTAACCTGTAGCTTGCAAGCAGCAGGCTATGTTCTGTAATTCCTGTCTAACACAATGCATATGCTTTAAAATGCCAGGGGGTTGGTTGATTGATTTAAAACCTCAAATCGGATCCATGGCACAGGGATCTTCTCCTTTCTCTTTCCTAGGTTTAGATGGTGAATTCAGATTTCTGAGGAGGACAGCACGGCGCGGGGCCATCTCCCAATAAATATTTCGGAGCCCCAAGCTGGTTTCCGCATGAGGTGATATGCCCAGTCTGTTGTTTTCCTCTGGGACCCAGAGGCAGATGTAGACAAACAGCAGGTGAGGAGGAAGAGCTGTAAACAAAAGGAGCTATATTAAGAAAGTGCATCTGCAGTGTCTCAATCCCACCACCCACTGGGCATGCTCCTGAATTGGCTTTCTGCAGTCAGCTGATCAATGACAGGTGAGGAATGATTTGTAATACACATGAGTGGCAACATATCAGAGTTGGAGAGTTTCTTTAGACATCACGCCCTTTGATGTTTTACCAAGTCTCATTGTAATACATGAAACATTTTAGGTAGAACACAAGAGGATTTTAGGTGGAGACCTACTAACATTGAGTGCACTTAATATAATTGCTTTCTCAATTGTTTGGATATGGGGAAGAAGAATCCATCTTTTTGGTGCTGGTAGACCTTTATGCACACTAACCTTCCCTCCTACATTATATCTTTGCTACTGCCATTTGATAATATAAAAATCATTTATTTGTTTTTTTTAAATTTTAGGATTAAAAAAAGCCTTTATTTATTTATTTTTAGACAGAGGGGAAGGAAGGGAGAGGAGAGGGAGAGAAACATTAATGTGTGGTTGCCTCTCACGTATCCCTCACTGGGGACCCAGCCCACAACCCAGGCGTGTGCCCTGACTGGGAATCTAACCGGCGACCCTTCAGTTTGCAGGCTGGCGCTCAATCCACTAAACCACACCAGCCAGGGACTATTTTAGGATTTTTCATGTGTTATTCTAGTCTTAAGTAACCAAAGTGACTGCCTTTAAAGACAAATATTAAACAAATAACAGCACAGGTGATATTTGGATAAAGCAAAAATTGGGAGGGTGATACAGAGTGAAATAATGGCACACTGGCATCTCATCTTCCTCCCCTTTTGTTTCTACAAATAAAGAAACGGAGGTACCTTTTGAAATGTTTCACTGAGAGGCCGAGTTGGAAAAGCTGGGATAATTGTGTACTGGCATTCGTTATGATCAGGAATCCAAGAGGAAGGAGAGGCTGCCCCAGCAGAACTCAGAGCCCGGTGTCTGTGTCTCCCTTTACCCTGGCATTGCCTGACCCACAAGGGGTCTCTGACCACTGGTCACCAGGAGGCAAAGAGGAGGGCAGTGCGGGGAGAAAGACCATCACATATTTGGGAGTGTGGCCCCTGAGGCATTGCAAGTGTGGGAAAAATTGAGAAGATGGTACAGAGAATCCTCCTATATCTCTCACCCAGTTTCCTCTATTTCATTAGTATGACACATTATGCAGCGAACCTGTAAAATTCCTTTAGCATTTTTTAAGGTCCATACAACAGGCTAAATAAATAATGCCCCCTCCCCGAGATATCAGGCTCTAATCCCTGATATCTAATCATGAAGATACCTATAAATGCTATCTTCGTGGCAAAGATTTTGCAGATGTGATGAAATTGAGGATTTCGAGATGAGTCGATTATCCTGAATTATTCAGACGGGCCCTAAATGCAATTACAAATATCCTTACGAGAGAGGGGGGCAGAGTGATGTCTGGCCCCGTGAGCACAGGAGGTGATGTGACCACTGAGGCAGAGGTTGGAGTGATGGAGCCATGCTGGTGAATGCAGTTCTAAGGAAGGAAGAAGCAAGGAACCAGTTCTACCATAGGAACTTCTAATTCAAAACGTCCTGGAAGAATCTCGACGTCCCTCCCTTGCAGTAGTAGTAGTAGTAGTAGTAGTAGTAGTAGTAGTCCCTCCCAGTGCATCTTTCCAGAAATAACAGATGCATATATAAGCAAAATAGGAACTTATATACACATTTTTTCTCTTCTTGCCTACATGTTAGCCAGTACATTGGTCTGTACCCTGCTTTCCTCCTGCTTTTTTGATAACAATAACTCTTGAAAATTATTCCATATAAATGCATAGTTTCCTTTTCCCCTTTTTATGGTCTTTGTAAGAAGAGAAAGAGGCATGAGGAGTTCAGACACATGGAGAAGACGCACATGAAGATGCAGAGAAGGCAGTGTCCACAGGCGAGGAGGAAAGGGCTCCCCAGAAGGCAATCTTGGACCTTGAGCTTCTGGGCTCCAGAACTGTAAGAAAACACATTTCTGTGGTTTAAGCCCCTGAGTCTCTGGTATGTTGTTATGGCAGCCCTCTGGATGTGTCCAGACTTCTTGTAAGGATATCAGTCAGATTGGATGAGAGCTCCCGCAGTGACCTCATTTTAACTTAATCACTTCTTTAAAGGCTCTATCTGCAAATATAGTCATATTTTGAGGTCCTTGGGGTTATGATTTCAACATTTGAATTTTGAGGGACACGATTCAGCCCCTGACACCCACCTTCTTCACATCAAGAGGCATAAATTGTAAGTTACTTCAACACTGTACTATACTGTTATCGGTTATTACCAAAAAGAAATGGCTTTGTGGGAGAAAGGGAGCTATGAGTCCAGGCAACCAAAAGGCCGCTGAACCCGGCGTTAATTTCTGGTGTCTTACACAGCCTCTGTGTAATAATCTTTGGGCAAAGAGAAACAGAGAAGCCACAGGAGACTTAGGAGGTCTCAGGACTATTCATGTTGTCTTGTCATGTTTTTCTGGTATAATACATGTAGTGTATGCTAATAAAAGAGAAATATGGCTTTTTGTTACGGTTGGTGATTTCTGGGGGAAGGGCAACGAAGGCAGGTGGCAATACAGAGAGTGGAAATATTGAGGGAAGCCCGAGGAGAATGAAGATAAATTCTTTGATAGGAGCACAAAGAACGACAAATCTCAACTAAAGCGCAACTCAGCTAGCTTACATAATGAAGTAAGTAAAATTATTACTATTAGTGGCCATCTCCCCAGGTGGAAATAAAGACACAGACTTTTGTCTGTAATGTTAATGGTAAAGTGAAATTTTATCTGCATTTAGAAATTGTACTCTTCGGTTGACTGGAGGGACATCCCAGGAAAAAATTTATAAGAAGATAAACATTTAAATAACATAGTAAGTTACAAACTCTTTAGGGGGAAACATGCTACAGACAAGTCATTGGAAGATTTTTGCACAGAAATGATTAGAAGTTGATTCTACCTTTCCATCTTTCCCCAGAATCACTATTCATAAGTTGAAAAGGAATATAGTTTTTAATTAAAATTTATTAGAAACTTAACCATTGTTCTTATTACATAGAAAATTAAGCCATGGAGTAACTATAGATAAAAGCCCTTTGTTTAAAAATATCTCTTTCTCAACCCTCCAAAGATTATTGTGATGTCTTCGGAGCCCCCAAAGTTTGGAAGCATGGGGCAGTTGCCCAGTTTGGTTTTTATAAAGGTATTTACTGCTGTCCTGCAATTAGTCATTTCAGACCATTTTGTTTACTCTTGGCTCATTCCTCAGACTTGAATGCTAGCCCTGAGAAATTTAGATCAAATTCATCCTCCATCGGTGGTTGAACTCTTAGATTCTTAGATTGCATACAGCTAAATAACAAGGAGGAAAGGAATGCCTTCCTATATTTGGGGTTTGAAAATGGAACAGATGTCCCAAAATTCGGAAGTATGTCTGGTAGAGTCCCGAACACTGGACATCACTTTTCGGTTCTCTCAATTCCCTCATGAAGTTGTAGTCTTCATGTCTTCACTTATTTGAGGAATGAGGAGAAGGTATTTATTACACATTTTCTGGGGCCAGTTAGCAGTAGCCAAATAGTGAGAATGGAGTTCTGTATTGGACCCTGATGGTAGTGGAAGACTGGAGTTAATTAGGCGTGGGGCCCTGAGCAAATTACTTTCACCGCCTAAGCTTTTGGTGCTGTTTCTTAGTCTATAGGAATTACGAGGGTTTTCCTAAAAGGTAGGAAATGGTGGAGGGGTTGGGAGGGAAGATAGAAGTTGGGATAAGGGGAGAAGAGGTGAGAATCAAACTTATGATTCCTTCCAAACTAGTTCACAAATTCAGTCAAATTTTGAGACTTTTTCTGATAGCTCAGTGATATAGACTGGTGATTTTCAACCAGTGTGCTGCAAGAATTTTTAAAACATGCAATACCTGGCTTTTTAGTCAGCAGCACTGACCTCTTTTCCTTTAGGTTGTCAAATAAAAAGAAAAAAATGACAACCGCCAACACAACGATAGCTGCCCAGTGTGAATCAAAATTATGCCTTTTTTTTTGGTCAGATCGGTGAAAAAAAATATTTCGGTGTGCCGCAGAATTTTAGTAAGTTTATGTGCGCCACGAGGTGGAAAAGGTTGAAAATTGCTGATACAGAACTTTTCGCCCACACGATGGCACTAGCTGTTTAGGAAACAGGCTCGTTAACTTCGAAAGCCCCGCTGTGGCACTCCTGAGTTTGTGGGGAATGAGCTGCAGCTGACGTTCAGAGCAATTAATAACGCATTAGAAAATTTACTAACAGGGATAATCAACGTTGAGTTAATTAGAAGGCAATTTCAAGACTGTGGAAGTGGGGTAGAAATGAGCGTGTGGGGATCCTGGCTCTTCACCACCACCGGTACAGTGGCAAGTTTGCGAATCACTGAAGACGCTAATCTAGCAATGACCTATTCAGGCTCTGCTTCGTTGCCAACTTGACTTTCTTTCCAGGCTAAGAGAAGCAAGATGGCTTGGGAGAGAAGGATGCTCCCTTTCCAGTGTAGTGGAAAGAATCTTGTCCTGGGACCAGGGAGGCTGGGCTTGTAATGTTATTTCTGCTCTTAATAACCTCCTGCGACATTGAACAGGGGACTTTGCCCTTCCCAGAGACTGTTTCTTACCTATAAAATGCATCCATTGGGTCAGATAACCCCTAAGTTCCCTTCCAGCTCTAGCATTCAATTTGATGTTAGAAGACGAGAGTTTTGCTAGCTGGAGATATAGATACATGCTTACATTTGTAATCACAATGTCAGTAAACAGCATCTGCTGGATTATGATAAGAGCACAAAACGCAGTGTTCACACACTCAGGCCACAGTGGCAGGAGTAGATTTTGATTGATATCAGCAACCCGAGCTCTTGGCTGTCTGGGAAGAAATTGAATTTGAAAAGGTCTCTTTAAAAGGGCCTGCAGGGAGCTAAGAGGAATAAGGGTGGGCAACCTGCTAAGGAGGGACTGGGGCTCAGATGGAGAGGTGGGTGCAGGGACAGCCAGGTGTACGTGCGGGGTGGGAGCCAGCCTGTGGAGGGCCCACTGGCACTTCGAGGATTGACCACAGCTAATTGCTCAGTGGCAGGGCTGCACTCAAGGCTAGAACCTGGCATTGAGTTGTCCAAACTCTAGCTTGCCCTTTTCATTCTTCCCCACTTGCTAAATTGGCCAAGATCTGTCAGCAGTGTTTTATTTTTAATTTGCTTGGAACAACGTGGAATTTCAGGTCCTCTGACTTTGCTGTTTTGCGATGGAAGTCTAAGTTTGTTCCACGTAGAATTTGTTATGTGGAAAAGATTTGAAACAAGAGTGGGTGGAATTTTAGTGGCCAGTGGAGGTCGCATCTCACAGCAGAGGACAGGCGATGGCAACAGGATTTCAACGCGGTTTGGGGAGAGAGCCACCAGGTGTAATGGAGAAGAATAAGAAAAGATTGGAAATCCTGCCCTTGAAGAATCTGACGTGAACCAATCTAGGCTTTTATGAAACAAAACAATGAGAAGAGTTTATCTTCATATGCCCTCAATACTTTTTGTCTTGTTTTAAATACATCATTAACACTTTATTTGTAAATACTGTGTTTTTATATTTATAAAAGTAATACACGACTGATAAAAATTTAAAATACAAAAATCTATGGTAAATGTGGTAAGAAAGAAAGAAAGAAAGAAAGAAAGAGAGAGAGAAAGAAAGAAAGAAAGAAAGAGAGAGAGAGAAAGAAAGAAAGAGAGAGAGAGAGAGAAAGAAAGAAAGAAAGAAAGAAAGAAAGAAGGAAAGAGAGAGAGAAAGAAAGAAAGAAAGAAAGAAAGAAAGAAAGAGAGAGAGAGAGAGAAAGAAAGAGAGAGAGAGAGAGAAAGAAAGAAAGATCTCACATTACCTGCTCTGACCCTCAGGCCCTGTTCCCTGAGGCCTGAATAATGTTCTCTGATGAGTCTTTTTGGACAATCTAACTTCCCAAGAAAAATTGAAAAGGATTCCGTTTGTGAATTGTCTGAGCTCAGAACATTTTCCAGTTCTGGTCTGGAACAGAAGGGTGACTAACTGCCCCTGTTTGCCTTGGACTTCCAGGGTTAAGTCCAGGAAAGTCCCGGACGGACTGGGACCGTTGGTCACGCGGGTTCCACTTAACTTCTAAGTCATTCTGTGAACGAAGCCTGATCCACGGAAACTAGTTCTTGCTACTTTTTTCCAGTTCTTTAAGATATTACTGTTTCCCTGTTTCCTTCAAGGCGAATGAAGGAAACCTGGCCCTTTCTTTCTCTTCCTGTGAGCTCAGTGGAGATGGAGTTTTCTGGAACACGAGAGGGTGGGCAAGAAGAACATCTCTCATGTCAGCCACATTGTCATCCCCTCTACTTGACCGCACTGTACAATATAAAGAGGACATCAAGGGACATCCCAGAGGCCCTGTGTCCTGCTGATTTGAACACGTGCACTGTCTTTGGCAAAGGCCTGTTCCCCTCTGTCCTGCCCCACAATGTCCTATGAACCTCAGGTGAAAGTTTCATCTCCTTGGGCATAAAAACACCAGAGCTCCTAGAAGCCACAGGCCAGTTCCCCACTCTCTCAATATCATTGCAATGGTTTCTGCCCTGTCTTGAGTTTGCTGAGCAGAAGCTGCGTCCCCAGGACTGTTGTGTGATTGGACAGGCCCAAGCACAGAATAGTGGTAATATAAGAGGAGTATCTAATAAAAGCAGCAGAGCATGGAGAAATCCTTCCATCTGCCTCTTTGACCACTTGTGCCGAGAACCAAGCGAGAGCAAGGTAATCCCTCACATATCAGCTGAACACAGGGGTACTTAGGGGATAAAGCTGGTCTGAGAATTATAAAGGGGTTTTGAAATACAGACTGTGTGTGCTAGGTATACTGATGTTCATTATTGAGTCATCCTCACGCTGTTGCTGCAAGCGGCCTTCCATATTCTCCTCTTCCAATAGAGCGCAGCAGCGAAGGACAGGCTTTGGGAGCCCACCCCACCTTCGCTGTGTAGAGGGTGTGTGACCACTGGCAAGTTCTTCATTGTTCTAAGCTGCCCTTGCCTCTCTTTAGAGAAAAGAATGTCAAAATGCGCAGGACTGTTGTGACAAATGATATGTAAAGCACTTAGAAGCCTTGCTTTTTGCTCTCAATAATTAGGAGCTAATATTCTCAATCCTAGGTTGTAGATGAGGAAATTGAAGCATCAAAGTCTGCTGAGTGCAAAACTCTTGTAGTGTTTAACGTTAGTGTTGTGACAAGGAGCCCAACCTCCCTTGAGAACTGACCAGGTAGGAGGATTCTGGGGTGCTTTGGATACCACTTCAAATTAATAATACAAAATTATTGTACTGTTAGTATTTGATGGGGATCTATTGTACTAAGGGCAGACACTGTTCCAAGTACTTCCCTATAACTTTCGCTGTATGACCTCACTGACTCTTTGAAGTATACGATTAGCATTTCCATCTTACAGAAGAGGAAACTGAGGCACAGGGCTATAGAATTTTGGCAGAAGCAAAGCTTATATTGGCGAGATCGTTTCTAAACAAACAGGGGACTGAACTGACAGCTTTGGCAGTGTGCCAGCACACACCCATGCACCGTTCTACACCCAGGTCCCCCAGCAAAGCTTCCTGACGAGCCAGGTGCCAGCTGGAGCTGGGGGCTCCTGGGCCGTGATTGGCTGCCAGCCCTCTGTGGTGGGGGAGGCTGGGAAGGACAGTGGAAGCTGATAAATAATGCAGCCACCTGCTCTGAGGGACAAGAGAGCAAAGAGGGAGAGGAGAACACACTTTGCTTTCTCGTTGGTATCCAATAATATCCACCAAATTACAGACATCCCAGCACTTTGCCCAGGCAACCTGCTGAGAAAGGTAACACTCGGACTTTCCCTGCCTTGAGCTATGCATTTATTTACATTTTTATGCTTCTAATCAGAAATATTTGGGCTTTTTTTTCCTTGCAGGGGATGAGGGGAGGGAGTGAGGAAAGCTGACAGCAACTTGATTTTGCTCTCTAATGTACGAAAATGGGAAAGGAGCAAGAAGCCAAGTTTAGGAAGGCTCTGCGGGTTCACAGAGAAGGCACAAAGTGCCCGAGTTCCTATACGGGAATGCTGTAGGCAGAGGAAGGGCTTAAGGCATATGCTCCTTGAATGAATGAGTAAACAAATCAGCAGAAGGGAAGACGTGAGATCTCGGGGGGAAAAAAATACTGTGCTGGTCCAGGTGAAAAAAATTATGAGGCGCAAACAAATGCCAGCCTTGGAGGAAATGTGTACTCTCCCAGCTCTTGCCAGGTATTGCCGGGAATTTCTTGCACTAAGTAGGAGACCAGTATTTCCCAATGTGTGACCGCTGGGTCACTCATAGCAGGATCACTGGAAAGTTTGTTAAAAAATACAGTTTCTGGGTTTCATCGCAGATGAGCTGAGTCAGAATCTCTGGGACCTGATAATTTGAATTATTATTATTATTATTAAAACAGAAGCTTCCTAACGATGCTGATACATGATAATGTTGAAAAGTGCCACGGTAGAAATCCTGCTTTGATGTTATGGCCTTGAGCCAGGATTCCTGGTCAGGGATTGAAAATGAACTTCTCTTTCTGAAGTGGTTCAAGCAATAAGTTGCCTGGAGGAAAGGCAAGACCCTTGGGGATATTTTGTGGCTGCCTGAGACTTAGAAAAGAGCTTTTGATGCTGCCAACTTTTGGTTAATGGTGCCGGGCCAACTGTAGACAATAGTATTTGTGGAGTGAAGGGCTGAATGAGTGGAACAGGTGTGACAAGAGGGGGTCACACCTGGGCATATGTTATTCACGTAGAAATTGTGTATAGACCAACTCGAATATGTTAAGAGCAGAGACTGGAGGTCAAGTGCTAGGATGTGCGTGTGAGGAGGGTGAGGAGCTGGACTAGGGTTGGGGGTGACGCTCCTGCTGTGGTCCAGCCTCCTGGTTCGCACGCCGGTGCTCAATCCACTGAGCTACACCAGCCAGGGCTCCAGCCTCCGGAAGTAAATAATGATAGCACTCCCCACCCATGACAGCTTCTGCCTCATCCAAGCCACCCAGGCTGGTTTGTACAGAAGACTCTGTGCCTGGTGGAGGGGACCACTGTAGCTGTGATGGCAGGTGGTGGCAATGCTGAGATAGCAATGTCCAGTGGGAACTGGGCTGAGCCAGCAACAGCCGCTCTGCATTTTGGATTCTGAGGTTGGTCTACCATGGCGAACTTTTGTTGGCAGAAAAGGGAGCAAGCATTTGCAAGGGTCCTGAGTGTGAAACCGATGGCTATAAGAGAACTCCTTCCTAATTTCATGTGGTCTACAGGTTCATGTTTTAGTCCCCCTCTACACGCTTACTGGAAAAGAAAGATAAGCTAAAGCTGGTGGTCCGATCTGAGGTTTAGCCAGGTCTTAAACTTTTCTGGGGGCCAGTGTAGAAAGACATATGGAACAGTGACTATGGAGATACATGTAAATCTGGTCTTTAGGACATTTTCCCCTAGACTGAATTGATGACAGCCTTTAAAAAACTAATGTTTGTTGTGACAAATTTGAATGATATAAGAATGAATAAAATAGAAAATAAGGAGACCTTCTTACCAGTGTTAATTTTATTTTCTGGAGGGTAAACATAGTTAAGATTTTAGTGCTTACCCTTCCAGAATCTCTGTACCTTCAGGTACACAGAAACATGAACGAATATGCATAAAAGGAGACCGGCTACACTTCTATTGTTGTTGCATTCTCTGTTTTGTCATGTGGGCATCTTATTGTATTATCAGTGCATATAGAAACTGCATGTACACATCAATGCAAAGGGAAATTTTAAATTTCTGTATTGTTTTCCATTCCATACGGGACCATAGTTTAATAATGCCCTATTGGCGATTATTTATGCTGTTTCCTATTTTTAAGGTAACAATTTTAAAACAAATCTGTCTCTCTGTCTCCATGTAAGTGAGGGTATCCTTTGGAACTGTTTCTATGGAAAACTCCCTAGAAGCAGATTCACTGCACCAAAGATAAAATATATTTCAGCTTTTTAAAGACAATGCTAAGTTGCCCACAAGAGAGATTACACCAATGTACACTCCTCCCAAGCTCTTTGAAGATATCTTCATTTCCTCATGCGGTCATTAAAGCTGAGTGAAGCAATATTTTTAATCTCGGCTATTTAGAGACATAAAAAATATGTGTTAGCTGTAGCTCTTAAAAGTTCTAGCTCCTAAAAGTAATACATGGTCATTTTAGAAAAAGTAAAAATCGTAGGTAAGGATAAAAAACTTAAAACATCCATGGCTTCCTCCAATAACTATTATTAGCAATTTGGTGACTGTTCCTCTAAAAACAAGAGTAACAGTGCCTCTCCCCTGCCCCTTGCTTCTAGTTTGGATAAACTTCTAGGAGTTGAGTTGGAAAACAATCTAATAAATACATTTTATTTGTATGTAATCGTCGATAACTGCTTAGTGGTGGCACTGTTTCCACGGGACTAGTTAAATAAATGCACTTTGGTATATTCTGATATAACATTACAGGCCAGTGGGAGTCAGCAGAGGAGTGGGAAGGGAGGGGAGATAGTTCTAGGGATCTTTCTAACATACCTGGTGCTTGACTAACTCATTGTGATTAGCTCCAGAGAGGATTATTATTATCTCGGAATTTCAGACTACAAGTGCATTCAAAAAAGACTCGAAAGGGAAAGGCTAAAGGAATGAAAACGCATTTGGGGATGAGTTCAAGCCGATGAGACAGGGGAGACATGGAAGCCTTGGCCCTGACCCAGGACAGGTTTTAGGAACATAACTGAACCGTGAGTGACTTTGAGGTGTCTGTTGGGTTGAACTGAAATACCTTGAAGGTAAATGAGACCTTTTAAAAAGTTTGGAATTTGTTTAGTCCTCAGATGCTTCTGCATATAGAACAATTTAACAGGATTTTCCCTTTAACCCAAGTCTTGGATATTGGCTTTTCATTTTCATGAAAAACAGCGATTTCTGAAGCATAATGCATGCAAGATGGAATGAACTTCAGCAGTTTAAAGGGATGCCCTAAAAAGAAACTTTGTTAGCTGCAGTCAGGATTAGCCCTTTCACCCCCCCACCTCCCCATCCCATCTGTGGCCCAAGTGCGTTCACCTGAGGATTAGTCTCCATGATCCTGTGATCATTAAAAAAAAAATCATCACTTTGGTTAGTTAATTAATTGAAGAGGAAAAGTGTTGCTTGATATAATTGGTGATTCAAGAGTGTGAACCCCGGCTAATTTGGGAGAGAAAGATGGTAGGTTGAAAATACAGTTGCTGTTTTTCCAGTTGTGTGTACTAAAGAATTTTGAGAGTGTTGGGCTCATTGGCTCTAGAAAGGACCCAAATGGAATTTTCAGACTTTTTTCTACAACATTTATTGATGTCTGCACCACGCCCCAGGTTTTTAGGTTTTCCTGGCATACATAATAGCAAATTTGTTTTTTTTACCAGAAGATAAATATTAGTGCCACCTCCTATTGCAAACTCTAGAGCCAATGATCACTGCCCAGTAATGAATTTCAAGATGGCAGCCCAACACACACCTCATAGTTGCTTATGCTTATATCTGAAATGACTTGAATTTTTCATCTTATAAGTCCTTCGGAATCTTTGTATGTGCACGTTGTGGTTTAATGCAGGTTTAGAGAGTAATGTGGTTTTTGTTTCCAGTGTAGACACAGCCTTG
The DNA here is from genome assembly GCA_004026545.1 of Mormoops blainvillei. Classification (NCBI taxonomy): domain Eukaryota; kingdom Metazoa; phylum Chordata; class Mammalia; order Chiroptera; family Mormoopidae; genus Mormoops; species Mormoops blainvillei. The sequence continues at coordinate 7,022 of PVJD01009202.1, read as the reverse complement.
TAATTTACAGTAGTGTTCACTAATTAAAATTGTAAGCAAAATTACTACCCATGATTCTTATTAATAGTTTGCATTCATAAGCCTCAAAATTCACTTTATCCTTCAAGTAGTGAGCAATTCGTTTCTTTGGGTTAGTAGCTTTATCATCCCTTTATGACCTCTTTGGAAGAAACTAACAACCTACCTCCTGGAAGGTTGCTTTAAAAAGCTGGAAATATATTATGTGATGTGAAAAATATAACTTTTCTTTGGTTTTAGCAGCTAGTTTTTTCTTGTAGGTACTCAGCAAATAACTATTGAGCACCTGTGCACTAGGAATCTTGGGGAGACAGAGATGAATGACTCAAAGATTCTGTTCTCAAAGACCTTAGGGTTTTGGCGGAGAGGATACAAGATCGTACACATGTATATAAAACAAACACATGTACACAAAACAGGGTGAAGTACCTGGTGGTGCATGTACTTCAATACATGGTATAGAGACCACAACAGTGTCAGAACAGGGAACTACTCTGTTCTCTGCTGTAGTATGATCAGCCCCAAAGTAGTCTTTTGAAATAGGAGGTCTAATAAGTAACTTTCTGGATGAATTAATGAATGAATATTTACATGTATTAATTTGTATTTCTTTCAGGGTGCATCAGTGAGATATTGAACTTTTTCCTAATCTGACTTGTTTTCATTGTTCCTAGGCAATTCAGCCAGCATGGCTGTCTCTTTGCCACCTACTCTGGGACTCGGTGCTGCTCCGGATGAAATCCAGCATCCACACATTAAATTTTCAGAATGGAAATTTAAGCTATTCAGGGTGAGGTCCTTGGAAAAGGCACCCGAAGAAGCTCAAATGGAAAAGAAAGATTCCTCTGAGGGGAAACTCTCTTTAGAGCAATCTCCTGCAATCCCGGACAAGGCTGGGGCTGAGAAGCCAGCCTTGACACAACCAGCATTAAAGCCTCACCCTAAGTTTTCGAAGAAATCCCACGATGATGATGGGAAGGCAAGAGAAAAAGCAATCCACCAAGCCAACCTTCGGCACCTCTGCCGCATCTGTGGGAATTCTTTTAAAAATGTCGAGCACAGTAGGAGATACCCAGTCCACGGGCCCGTGGATGGTAAAACCCAAGTCCTTTTACGGAAGAAGGAAAAGAGAGCCACTTCCTGGCCAGACCTCATTGCGAAGGTTTTCCGGATCGACGTGAAGGCAGATGTTGACTCGATCCACCCCACTGAGTTCTGCCATAACTGCTGGAGCATCATGCACAGGAAGTTCCGCAGTGCCCCAGGTGAGGTCTACTTTCCGCGGAATGCAACCCTGGAGTGGCGCCCCCACACACCATCCTGTGACATCTGCCACACTGCCCGTCAGGGACTCAAGAGGAAGAGTCATCAACCGAATGCGCAGCTCAGCAAAAAACTCAAAATGGTGCTTGACCGAGCAAGACAAGCACGTCAGCGCAAGAGGAGAGCTCAGGCAAGGATCAGTAGCAAGGAAATGATGAAGCAGATTGCCACCTGTGGTAAGATTCATCTTAGTACCAAGCTCCTTGCAGTGGACTTCCCAGCGCACTTTGTGAAATCTATCTCCTGCCAGATTTGTGAGCACATTCTGGCTGACCCTGTGGAGACCACCTGTAAGCATGTATTTTGCAGGATCTGCATTCTCAGATGCCTCAAAGTCATGGGCAGCTATTGTCCCTCTTGCCAATATCCCTGCTTCCCTACGGACCTGGAGAGTCCAGTGAAGTCCTTTCTGAGCATCTTGAATTCCCTGATGGTGAAATGTCCAGCAAAGGAGTGCAACGAGGAGGTCAGCTTGGAAAAATATAATCACCATGTTTCAAGCCACAAGAACTCAAAAGAGACTCTTGTGCATATTAATAAAGGAGGCCGGCCCCGCCAGCATCTCCTGTCGCTGACCCGGAGGGCTCAGAAGCACCGCCTGAGGGAGCTCAAGCTGCAAGTGAAGGCCTTTGCTGACAAAGAAGAAGGTGGAGATGTCAAGTCTGTGTGCCTGACCTTGTTCCTGCTGGCGCTGAGGGCGAGAAATGAGCACAGACAGGCCGATGAGCTGGAGGCCGTCATGCAGGGCCGCGGCTCTGGCCTGCAGCCAGCTGTTTGCTTGGCCATCCGCGTCAACACCTTCCTCAGCTGTAGCCAGTACCACAAGATGTACAGGACTGTGAAAGCCATCACGGGGAGGCAGATTTTTCAGCCTTTGCATGCCCTTCGGAACGCTGAGAAGGCCCTTCTGCCAGGCTACCATCCCTTCGAGTGGCAGCCACCTCTGAAGAACGTGTCTTCCAGCACTGATGTGGGCATTATTGATGGACTGTCTGGATTGTCCTCCTCCGTGGACGATTACCCAGTGGACACCATTGCAAAGCGGTTTCGCTATGATGCAGCATTGGTGTCTGCTCTGATGGACATGGAAGAAGACATCTTGGAAGGCATGAGAGCCCAAGACCTCGATGACTACCTGAACGGCCCTTTCACCGTCGTGGTGAAGGAGTCTTGTGATGGAATGGGAGATGTGAGTGAGAAGCATGGGAGCGGTCCAGCAGTTCCAGAAAAGGCCGTTCGGTTCTCATTCACAGTCATGAATATTACTATAGCACACGGCTCACAGAATGTGAAGGTGTTTGAGGAAGCCAAACCTAACTCTGAACTGTGTTGCAAGCCCTTGTGCCTTATGCTGGCAGATGAGTCTGACCACGAGACCCTCACAGCAATCCTAAGCCCTCTCATTGCCGAGAGGGAGGCCATGAAGAACAGCGAATTGATGCTTGAGATGGGAGGCATCCTCCGGACTTTCAAGTTCATCTTCAGGGGCACCGGCTATGATGAGAAACTGGTCCGTGAAGTGGAAGGCCTCGAGGCTTCAGGCTCCGTCTACATCTGCACCCTTTGCGATGCCACCCGCCTGGAAGCCTCTCAAAATCTTGTCTTGCACTCCATAACCAGAAGCCACGCAGAGAACCTGGAGCGCTATGAGGTCTGGCGTTCCAACCCATTCCATGAGTCTGTGGAAGAACTCCGCGATCGGGTGAAAGGGGTCTCGGCCAAGCCCTTCATTGAGACAGTCCCTTCCATAGATGCACTCCACTGTGACATTGGCAATGCAGCTGAGTTCTACAAGATTTTTCAGCTAGAGATAGGGGAGGTGTATAAAAATCCCAATGCCTCCAAAGAGGAAAGGAAAAGATGGCAGGCTACCTTGGACAAGCATCTCCGGAAGAAGATGAACCTGAAACCAATCATGAGGATGAATGGTAACTTTGCCAGGAAGCTCATGACCAAAGAGACTGTTGAAGCCGTTTGTGAATTAATTCCCTCCAAGGAGAGGCACGAAGCCCTGAGGGAACTGATGGACCTTTATCTGAAGATGAAACCCGTATGGCGCTCGTCATGCCCTGCCAAAGAGTGCCCAGAATCCCTCTGCCAGTATAGTTTCAACTCACAGCGGTTTGCTGAGCTCCTCTCTACCAAGTTCAAATATAGATATGAGGGCAAAATCACCAATTATTTTCACAAAACCCTGGCACATGTCCCTGAAATTATTGAGAGGGATGGCTCCATTGGGGCCTGGGCAAGTGAAGGAAATGAGTCAGGCAACAAACTGTTCCGGCGCTTCCGGAAAATGAATGCCAGGCAGTCAAAGTGCTACGAAATGGAAGATGTCTTGAAGCATCACTGGCTGTATACTTCCAAATACCTTCAGAAGTTTATGAACGCTCATAATGCATTAAAAAACTCTGGGTTTCCCATAAACTCCCAGGGGTGTTTAGAGGACGACCCCTTAGGCCTAGAGGACTCTCTGGAAACTCAAGATTCAATGGAATTTTAAGTAGGGCAACTGCTTATGAGTTGGTTTTGCAAATGAGTTTTCCTTTGGGTTGCCCTGAGACCTTCTCCTAGCACCCTTCACTCTTGTGTGCAGGGTTCCACCAACCAAGTGGTGGTAGGTGGGAGAGGCTGCAGATGCTGAAATCAGTCAGGCATGGATAACTGATGAGCTGATTGCTTGAGCCATTTAGGGAGTTCAGAGAAGCAACAGCAGAAATCAGTTATTTGAAAAGCTCCGTAACACAGAACAGGAGTAACTGCAGGGGACCAGAGACGAATAAAGATATGTGTGTGTGTGAATGAGCGACGTGAAAATCAAAGCCAAGGTTGTCAAAGAAGAATGACCAGGGAGGCCAGGGAAGGAATTTGTCTTGTGGTTTCCATTCCCTCCCCTCAATTTATTATGCCTTTTATTGAGATACAAGTATTTTCTGTATCAATTTTGTAGAATTCTTTATGTTATAATTTTCACATATCTTGGCTTACTTTACAAGATACAAAGAGCTTTCCATGTATCTCCAATAATGATAATATCTTACATTTGTATGGCATGATGACCCCTACAGCGTTTTCAGTGTGTTTTCTCATTTGAAATACCCTACACTTAAACAGAAACACTCTACATCCAAAAACTTTTTAGAAAATCAGAACTTTCCTAGGTTTAAATGCTCTTGCTACTGTAACCTTAGAAGTTTAGGAGGTCATCTGTTGCCATGGATTTTTCAATAATGAAGCTAGAAGAACACAACTGTTAGCTACAGTTAGTTACTAAATCTTCTAGTAATACATATTTACTTAGCTATCAGGAGCCAGGTGTGATTTTTATTTTCACCTTTTAATTTCAATTAATTTAGTCTCCAAATGTTTGTCCTATAATCTCAAAGCCACAGGGGCTTTTAAAATCTGGATTTGCTCACTGTATAAAAACAGATTTAATGTCTTGTTGAAAGTTTCTGCCAGGTTTTCTCCATGCGATACCTGGGTCAATTTTACTAAATCCAGGTTTCCTGGAGTATTTCCCTCTGTTATTCTTTTGTGTTATTCTTTTGTTATGATGAGCTTACTTTCAGTGTATGGATATTTTTGTAGCAGGATAGCTTTGTGCTCTTCCCACTTGCTAAGTTTAGGCAAGTTGGCTCATAGTACAGTGGAAACATTTGTAGAGTGTTCTTATTTTTTGGCACTTGGGAATATTTTCACATTCATTTTTGCCTCATTTTTCTGTGGTGTAGATGTAGACATTGCTATTAGCCCTATCTGATGGAGGGTTAAATGATTTTTCCAAAGTCACAGGGATAATAAATATTGGTCTGGAATTTGAATGCAGGCTTTTTTGTCCAAATTCCATGTTCTTTCTACTCCAACAATTAACTTTTTTTTTTTTAAATAAGGCAGGAGCATATTTGTTTAGGATCCACAATCCCTGCAGTTCATAATCCTGGGATTATATTTCTTGGGGGCAGGGATGGGTGTGTTTTTAAGTTATTGGTGTGCTTTAAGGACTTTTGATGTAAGAAAGTAATGCTAAAGCTCCCAAGAGCCCTCAAACCTCTGTTGCCTCCATTTATTTGGAAAATATTGCCTGTATCCTTAGAAATTTGGGAATTGCCAATTGCTGGCAATTTAGAGCAGGCATAGGATTTTATACACTAGTGAGTCAAAAGGGTATGTTAGTGTTAATTAGTTTTTTCTTCCTTTGATTTTATTGACCATAGTTGCAATGCTTTATACACAATGTACCAAAGAGCTTTGTAATTTAGTTGTCAAACATACATCAGTGACATTTCCCTAAATGATATGCCTTTGCTGTTGTTATGGGGCTTGAACCCGGTATTTTCCATTTAATAAATACTGCAATTTTTTTCTTTTTATATAGAGAATATATATAAATTACAAAGACATATGTAGTTTAGTCATCAAACACATATGCATATTTCAACTTTATTTTTCTCTTGAAGGTGGAAGTCTTGCATTTGGTAAGCGAATGGGCTTCTGAGCCACCCTTTTCTTCATTCCGTTCAGCCCTTACAGCACGTCTCTGCTCTCATGAACGCTGAGCTCATGTAATGGCCCTGCTCCCTGACGCCTGCTGGCACTGGTTTGTAGATTTTTTCCCCATTTCCACTCCATCGCTTAATTGGTGGCACTGTCAGTACTTTCCAGTATTAAGTTCCCCTTTTCTAGCTTCGTAGGAACTATTTTGAATGCGCGTGATTACCAGCTTGATTTATAACACAACCATCCCAATAATCCCTCCATTGGATCACATTTTGATAAACCCTAGGAACAGCTGGCCACGGGAATTTCAAAATGTAGAAATGTTGTATGTGGTTGTTTTTGCCCTCGTTGTTGAGATTGCAATATCCCTGACCCTGGTTTTATATTCAAGTTTGACTTTTGACTGTGCCAATTGCAAATGTAGTCACCTACTCCAGGGAAATTCACTGCAATGAATAGAGCATTTTTTAAAAGTAGAGATGGGAGCTTCACAAGTGCAATGCGTTTTCCTCCCGTGAAACCTGGTTCTACAAGTTTTCCTTCCAACCCACAACGGGGCACTGCAGGGACCAGTGATAATGGCTGATGAACATTGATGAATGGTCGGTGTGAGGTCGAAAAGCACTTTGGGATTAATGAACCTGCACGGAGAAGTAAAAGTGGGAGGAAAAGATGTCTTTTCCTTACAGTTGGACTGGAATTTAGTTTTCCCCAATCTGTTTTCACAAAATATAGATGAAGTTAAAGATTTTTTCTTTTTTGGTTGTTGAGCATGTGGGTCTGGTATTACATCAAACAGAATTCAAATTCCATACAGCTGTGAGTTAGGATTTGTAAGTACCAGTGGCTTTGGGAGTAACGAATCACCATTTGGGTGCAAGTGATTTTTGATTGCAGATTTGTACATATCTTCAGTTATTGTATGAGAGAGGGTCTATTCTTTCAATGTAAGAGATTTTAAATGAGTGGATATTTTGTTCCTATTTTTCCCCTCTAATTACAGTAATATACCTTAAAGATCATTTTTGATGTTTCTTTTTTGTGGCATTGTACTTCACTTTATTTTCTTACAAATAATCATAAAGTTTGTTTAATGGCTACCAAGAATCTTCTTTTTTCTTGTTTTAGGGAAAGTTCAGGTACCAGGATGAAATGGATTTATTTGATGTGGGGAATCCGGT